>VXBA01001813.1:377732-413853 GCA_013399895.1 Serilophus lunatus | reverse complement strand
GATGGGGGGGGGAATAATATTAGATCTTCAGTAACAGATTTTTCTGCAGAAGTAGGATATTTCAGAATAACTAGCATTCCCAGTAGAAACAACAATGAACTATTACATGTGATATCTCATGTAATCATAATATTGTCTACTAAGACTAAAATAATGAAGTTAGAGGAACTATCCATGATTTAGAGAAGTGATAATACAGTTAGGAGAAGGAATAGGAAAATAGAACATTATGTTGCTTTTTCCTCTAGGTGATTTAAAAAATTTTAAAAACCCATCATGACAAAACCTCATATAAAGAAATGCGAATCAGATGGGAAGTTTAGGTTTCCTGAAGCGTCAGCTGCTACAGCAGGTCAACTTACTTTGGTGGGGTAGATATAAGAGTTTTGAGATAAGAGGATAGTAAAGAATTAGAGGTTGTGCTTTTTCCTTGAGAGATTCACTCTGTTCTTACAGCTTCTGTTTTCTTTCAGCCCTTTTTTAAATAAAAGAAAAATAAAAATTAAATGGATGGACTAGTGAACAGGATATAAGTTGTGATAGTAAAGAAATTGCACAAGTTATGCTGCAGCAAGTCTAGTGGCTAAGAGCAGATGACATCCATTTTAAGACTGTCCAGCATTCTTCACAGAATCACAGAATATGCCAATATGGAAGGGACCCACAAGGATCACTGATTCCGACCCTTAGCCCTGCACAGGACCATCCCCAGGAGTCACATCATGTGCCTGAGAGTTTCATCCAAATGCTTCTTGAACTCTGTCGGGCTGGTGCTGTGACCATTTCCCTGAGGGGCCTGTTCCAGTTCCCAACCACCCTCTGCTTGAAGAACGTTTTCCCTGATATCCAACCTAAACCTCCCCTGACACAACTTCAGGTAATTGCCTCAGGACCTGTCACTGGTCACTACAGAGAAGTCACTTATGTGAAATCACTTCAGTGACTTATGTGAAGTTTCACACATTTACAAAGGTGCTCTGAGGATCAGAACTCTATCTGCTGAAGCAAAGAGATGTCAGACTAACTCAGCAAACCCCAAACAGGCTGCTAATATTAGAGAGTTTGTTCTACTTGTTTTCTTCCTCCTTCAAGTAGGATTCCTATGTGTAGGGTGAAGCTGAGAGAACTCAGACTTCAAGTGCCTAAGTGGAGGCTCCTGAGATGAGCCACACACTTTACTGTGTTGTACAGCAGGAGGGAGAGTGACACTGGGCAGAAATTGATGCAGGCAAGATTCTGTTTAAATATAAAGGTCGAGGAACGGAATCGGTATGTGGATACTTAACTGCTGGAACAGGTTGCCCGGGGAGGTTGTGGAATCACTGACCTAGGATGTTTCAAAACTCAGTTGGGTAAAACCCTAAGCATCTTGGATGACCCTACTTTGAGCAGGAAAGTGAGTCAGAGACTTCCTGAGGTCCCTCTGAGCCCAAATGATTCAATGAATTGCTGTCATAGAAAGGGCCACAGGCCCCTGACACGCAATTTTGATGTTCTTGTAATATGCTCAAAATGAAATCATAAGAAAGTTGATGTTGGTTTATACTTGAGTAAACTACTGTGCAAATAAATGTTTTACCAAACAAAACCTACAGGCTGAGGCAAAGAGATTAGATTAGAGTTCAGAAGGAAAGTGAAATAGGTCATGATACAGGATACTTTCTGTGTGATTAGAAGACATGCAAAGGGATTTAAAATATTAGAGAATTTAGGTAACTTGTAGAAGAATTATATATGTTGTTATATATGTCATGAAAACATGCATGAATGGTTGCTCTATTTCCTTATTTGTCTCAGATCTATATACTTAAGAGGACAGTTTCAAATATGGTAACAAGTATTAGAGATATAAGCTGCACTTTTAACTAACCTGTTGCAGATTACAAGCTCAGCCATCCAGAAGGGAGGTTCATTTGCTGATAAGAATTGTATTAGCCCTTTAATAATGCCAAAATTCTGTCAAACCGTATAGCTATCTTTAGAACATGGTGGGGAAAAAAAGAAGCTGCAGGCCAATTCAGAACTAAAATGTTGATTTTGCTTAGGAAGAAAACCAGATGAAACGAGAGGAGAAAAATGTTGAAGAGTAGTGTCCACTTAAAGACTCGGAAGTAAATACATTTTTGTGCCACATTTTAGAAGTTGATACACTGAAATAGTTAATACTAAAGTTGTACAGATAGAAAATTAATATAAAATGACCTAGACAAGTAATTACAGCCCATTAAAGTTGTTTACCTTTCCTGAGCCCTTACTATGGACTGAAGTGCCTGAAATTATCTGAATAAGTGGTAGTGAATGCTCCCACTTTTTTGATTTCTCTTCAGAACATGTAATTTTTCAAAAATGGTAGCAAGTTTTAAAGGCTGATTAGTAGCTTAGCAGCTGTGAGGGCCATAATAGGAAGTTAAAATGAGGTCATGAAGTGCTGTGAGTAAAAGTATAACTAATAAGTTTGACACAGTTAGCTCTGAAAACACATCTAACTGACAGTTTTTTTTGAAATTAGGAAAATGACAAGATAGAAAAGTCAGTCCTCTGAGGAAAAAGTTGAAGGCAGTCCAGCCTGTGTGATAGAAACCTATATTTAGCTAGAAGAAACAAACAGTTCCTTCAGGTTAAATGAAAATGTAGTGTTAAATCTTGGGCTCCTGATAGGACAATCCTAATAAAACATAAATAAAAAGAAAATCAGTGAATGGTCAATAGAGAGTGTATGGATTTATTCGGGCACAATTGGAAACTTTGACAGAATATGAGGCAATAAAATATGTGTGTATTCCGTGCAAAGAAGCATCGCAAAATCACACTTGCAAGCAGACAAAATCTCTACATACAGTTAGCAGCAGTCTCATGTCTCCAAAATCCTTGAAGGACACTATGGATAGTGCACTTACCCATGATAGAGGTGAAAAGGCAGTGATGAACATAATTTTGAGAAGCGGTGTTGTTGTGTCTTATACAAAGCAGTCCTGGTTATTGAACAGGTGAGGTATGATGCCTCACATTAGTATTTTACAGAGACATGCATAGTCATGCTGCTGACTGCTGCAGTCTGCAGAGAAAATACAGCATTGACATTTTGGGAAGTGCAGAAAGGAAGCTGCAGAACTGGGTAAGACCAGTGCTTGGAAAAAAATGTGGGAGCCTGGAAGGCAGAAAACATGTAGTCACTTTCAACTGCTGCAGACTATTCAGGATGCTTTGGAGCCTCTGCCTTAGTTTACGTTTTCTTCAAAATTCGTTAATGTTGAAGTATTGCTGGGGCTTATTTTATTTATTTATTTATTTAGATTAACAAAGAAGTGAAAACAGGGTTTTGCATATACTTAATTTTTTCTTAAAATTTTATGAGAATAATATTTTTTAGAGAAAATGAATAATTCAAATGCAAGATAAACACCTGATGAGCAATATTTTCCTTCAAATCAGTTATGAACAAACTAAATAAACAAGGGAAAATAATGGAATCTTCTGTATCAGAATTGAACAAATCTAAAAATTTTTGCCTTTTCTGAACTGACTTCTTACAGAAACAGAGTTCCCTCAATTTTATACAGTACAATGAATTCAGTGCAACCTTGTTTAAATGTTTTTGTTCGGATGCAAAGTTTTATCTTGAGTATCACGCCAACAAAAGTACTTGGATATGCACAAAATTTGTTGTTCAGAAAGTCATGGTTTTCTCTGAAAATGATTGTTATGGTCTTCTGCAGTACTCTTCTAACAAAGTCTAATGCCAGTGCTACCTATGACAGCCTGGAAGAATTTATTTCCAGTTCCAGAAGGGAGTTTCCAGTAATAGACAGGAAATAATAAGTGCAATGTCTTGAGATATGCATCACTGAAAACCCTGGCATATGACCTGCACACAGATATGAACACATTTCCAGAAGTGGGCTGATAGACTCCTGAGTGAGAGGTTACTGCTTTTGGCATACTGATTCCAGGTGCTGCTCTGCATTCGCAGCTCACTGTGTGTCTTATTGGTGCTGCAGTGATGTTTTTATACTTCACCAAATATTTATATGCTGAAGACTTTCTAATTTGGATGCTGTGATTACTGTTTACCCTGAAATTCCAATGATATCACTGAAAATTATGTTCAGATGAGACTTCTGTCTGATAACCTTACATTTTATAGGAATCTGCAATGTTAAAAGCCATGCAAAACTGGATGGCACTGGGAACAGACTTAAACTTTGCTGTGCAAACAGTCTTACTGAAACAAAGAGACTGTTCTTAGTGCATTAATAGTCCTGTATGTTATATAGACTATTGTGTACATTTGCAGTATGATTAGACCATTCGGGTTCAGCCTGTCATTCTTGTGTTCTCTGTTTCGTTTTCCGTTTACAGCATTTTTCAGTTTATTTTACAACAACCAGCCAACATAATAAATGCGACGTACTTGTTCTAATTAATTTATGGAGACATTGTCTTTTAAACAAGCAGCTAAAATAACGAGTTTAGTTGCAGGTTATTATTCATAAACCTGTCTCATGTATTTTATAGAAAAACTGGATACAAATGTGAATTTTTTTGGTAAATAAGAGAATGCTTCTCCAGTTTACAGATCTAGTTCCACAGCCTATGGGATGATTAGAAAATATGAATGTCTGGCAAAGGAATTAAATGTCATTATTGATGAGCTGAATTTTTGGTATGGCTGGTGAAGCCTGTATTGTCAAAAGGAAGCTGTGCCCACCAGAGGTCGCTGGCGTTTTTCTTAGGAGTTCATTTATCTAAATGTGTGTTTACCTGTTTAAAAGGCGAACAAAGTGCTTCACGTTGCAGGAGAGAAATACGCTATGGGCAAGAAAACAGGTGGAAAAGGGTATGCTCTAAATCTGTGTTGTTTTTCCCTTTCAAAGGTTATAAAAATAAAATAGGTGCTTTATTCTACTAAAACTCGTATTCATATACACACAGAAGACTGCCTGTTGACTGCAAAAACTGATAAGCAATTTTTAACTAATGATCTGTAGTCCATTATGATAAGCTCTGACAGAATCTTAATTTTTTGCAAGGAATATGGATTTTAAAACTTTGATTGTAGAAACACACGGAAGACATGAGAATCAAGATTTAGTTTTTACTCCTTGGAACTAAAGAGTGACATTTTCATATGAGAAAACAAAGGTCTTGTTCTTCTGTGTAATCAAGAAATGCTGAAATGTGCAGCAGAAATTAGGCTTTACAGACCTCGATTTAGCCTGCGTTCTAGTGGCTATCTGAAGCTGCAAATTTGTCCATTTTAACAAAATGTGTTTCTTTTTGCTAAATTTTTCAAGTCTAGGTCAGCAATTCTGTAAGCTTGTCACATGATTCATCTAATTGTACAAATTGTGAATATCTGGTTTATGTCATCTTGATTAATGTAGAAGCAAGTGAACCCAGAGAGCAATACTTGTCAAAATGTGGCAGAATCATATCAACAACTGTTGCTCATGAAAACTGCTGCTGCTGCCCTCTTGTACGTGTAATTTATCCCAATTTTTGTAAATATGCTGGCAAAGCAGTTATGTAAGTATGGGAGGGAATACATGTATAGAAACAAGAAGTGCTGATATTCAGCTAAGATTGCTGAGTTTAAATTTTTGCAGGAATGAACTTTGTTGTTCTTGTGATGCATTTGAACTTAATTTAATTTTATAGCATTTCTAATTAACTTAGCATGTAGCTAATTCTGGACTTACCAATGGGGACATTTAAATAGTTCTGGAGAATGATTTACAGATCAGGATCGTGACAAAGTGTATGATGTAACGTGCTTTAATTTAACATGTGTACAGAACTACGGTTAGTTGTTTCAGGCTGAATTAACTACTAAGTGTGGAACAAAAGATATGAGAAATCCAAAGTGGTCATCACAATGGTAGTCTTTAATTCATTCTCTTACTGTATAATTAATTGCATTATTCTCTGCTTTGCTGCAGTGGTTATGACACCTTCTTGGGTATGAAATTGATATTATTTCTGTAAAATGTTTATCACAAAATAAGATTTAAAAATAGCTTCTGTGTACAGACCAGAAAAATAAACTCTTTGAAAGAAAGTGTAAATGTATAGAAATTATCAAATGGACTCCATATCTCCAACTTCAGCTGTTTGGAATTTTGACCAATCTGATACTTTAAAATAAAATTGATTTTGTTGCTGGCAGAATTTCTATTGTGTTCAAAAGACACTGCATTGGAGTAATAGGAACAGTTTGTTGTTCTGGTTTTTTTAGGGGGGGAGGGGTTGGTTTTTTAAAAGTTTTATTTGAAGTAGTTATATACACACACTTTTTGCAATTAACTTATGAAGTGTATGCTGACTACTGTAGAAACTAAGAAGTTAGTGATGCAGCTGCTCTCAAACATCTTCTGAATTTATTACATAATGTGTTTTCTTCTGAGAAGCTGTAGGTCGAATGAGTTTAAAGGGCTTCTTACTTGGCAAAGTAAATTTTTCATTGTGTATCTGTTGCTTTCTCTTTTTAGACTTTAATTCTTTTAGTTTGTAGCACACCTGGTCCTTTGTTAGAATCATGTGGGAAAATTGAATTTTAAATGGTTCTAATCCTGACACTATTTTTCTGGCAAGTTGTTTAAGTTGTGACTATTTTACCTACTACATTTTTTTATTACTTGATTTATTTCTACAAAAGCCTATCTCAAATAATTGACTGAGTTCATTAAGTTTGTTCAAAGAAGGTAGTGTTCAGAGAACTTGTGCTTTCAATGAAAAAAATAAACCCAAATTCTTCTCTTTATCTTATAAGGGGAAAAAATTGTTCATTTTTCAAATTCTTTTGTTAAAGGAAATAGAGCATAGAGATATAATCACCTAGTTTTTAAGGGGATCTTGCTATAAAATAGTAACAGAAGTCTTTGACCTATGAATATGAAAGGCTCAAGTCTATAAGATAAAAGCCAGTGCTGATAGATTTTTTTGTGTGTATGTGAGTGATCACTTCCACATAGAATATTAGGGGAAAATCTAAGCTACTGCTATTCAAAAGATGCTTTTAATTAAGTGCTATTTCTTGAGAGCAGGCATTGCCCATCTTCCCTTCATTGAGATCGTATCTGATAACTTATGATGATCATTATAAACATATGTCAGCTTGCATTGATAATGATACTAAAACCATAAATAGCTCAACTTTAACTTTGTTCTAGAGAATAAGGTATTTACCTGAACCTGTGACACAATTCAGCTGTACTTCCTTGGAGATAAGAGTGCAGAATGGAGAATAGTATAAATTATTTTGTAGGGGCATGCTATATATTAACTGAAGTGAGTTGGAATGAGCAGGAAAAGAAGACAAAAAAAAAAAGGGCATAACTGTAGCTTAATGGGCAAAAATAGAGTGCATTTATAGGGATTTTGTTTGCGGCAAATACTATACCCACAGAAGTGCTTCAAGCAGTACCTTTGTGAGATCTACCTCAAGTAAGTGGGTTATCAAATATATAACTAAATTTTTTTCAAAGTGTGTATAGATGTAAAATGGCAGGACATTTAATCAGAAATACTAGACTTAGAGTTTTGTTGCATATGTCATTTGAATTTCTTGTATGTATGTGTTAGAAGAGATAGATAGATAGATAGATAGATAGATAGATAGATAGATAGATAGATAGATAGATAGATAGATAGATAGATAGATAGATAGATATTTTGTCTTGTTCTCTGTACTTCTATCCGACCAAGCCCATCTTTCACTTTTCTCTCCATTTGCATTTTTTTTTTATGCTGACTAACAGGCATGGCCTCAGTTCTGGTGCTTGGTAAACAATGCTGGCAAGCATCCAGCAGAAGAAAAAAGTTGCTAGTTGTCCGATACTGGAGCCTTTGACAAAGAAGTATTACATAGAGATGGAATATTCACCAGATAGGTAGGATACACCTATCTGTATTCTCGTATTGTAGGCAGAGTAAGCTGCTAAGCTTAAGAGCATTTACTTACTGTGGATAAATTTGAAATTTTGCAACTTTTACCAAGAAGATTTTCCCTTTTTCCAAATAAGTTTTCCATAGAAGTGTCTGTAAGATGTCTGATAGAAATGAAGTTCTCGTGACTTGCCACAAAATTTTGGATTCAGCACAGCATAGTCAGTTGGTTAAAGGAGATGATTGTCCTGCTCTACTCTGCACTGATGCAGCCTCACCTTGAGTACTCGGTGCAGTTTTGGGCACCACAATATAAGAAAGACATGCAAAACATCCACAAGAGGACCATGAGGATTGTGAAAGGTCTGGAGGGGAAGCCTTATTAGGAGTGGCTGAGATCACTTGCTTTGTTCAGCCTGGAGGAGAATGAGGGGAGACCTCATTCCAGTCTACAATTTCCCTGGGGAAGTTGTGAGGGGAAACAGAGAGGCAAGTACCAATCTCTTCACTCTCATGAAGAAATGGCACGAAGCTGATTTGGGGAAAGTTTAGGTTAGTTAACAGGGAAAGGTTTTTCACCCAGATGGTGGTTGGATACTGGAACAGGCTCCCCAGGGAAGTGATCACAGTGCCAAGCCTGTTGTCTGGATGATACTCTCAGGCACATGGTGTGACTCCTGAGGATGGTCCTATGTAGGGCCAGGAGTTGGACTCATTGATCCTGATGGATCCTTTCCAACTCAGAATATTCTGTGTCTGAAATCTAAGAACTCCTTAGTCAAATAGATACTTATCATTACATGGACAGACATACTTTTATGCTTCTAACCCTTAGAAATGAATGCAACCATTTAACTCAATAATTTTTTTTATTTCTTTTGAAATGTACAAGAAGTAAGGAAAAAATAAAATTAAATTGTAAATATTTATAAGAAACTGAAAAAGTTGTACTCCAGAAATTGTCCAACAGTTGAAAGTTTACTTCTCACAAGAGTCTTTATCTTAAATCACTTTTTCAATTTGCAGAGCCAGTTAAGGTAATCTGCAGAATCATGTTCAGAAAGTGTCATTTTTTCCACCTGAAATTCAGTATATTTATATGGATGACCTCAAGTAATATCCAGCAGAAGCCTGTGATGCACATATATATGTATGTGTAAGTCGTCATAGAATGATTTGAGTTGGGAGGGCCTTAAAGATCATCTAGTTCCAACACCCCTGCATTGGACAGGTACACCTTCCACTAGACCAGGTTGCTCAGAGCCCCATCCAACCTAGCCTTGAACACTTCCAGGAATGAGCCATCCACAATTTCTTTGGACAACCTGTTCTACTGCCTTACCACCCTCACAGTGAAGAATTTTTTCTAATATTGAATCTAAATCTACCCTCTTTGATTTTGAATCCATTCCTCCTTGCCCTGTCACTACAAGCTCTTGTGAATAGTCTCTCTCCACTTTTATTGTAGTCTCTCTTCAGGTACTGGAGGAGTGCAGTTACATCACTCTGAAACCTTCTCTTTTCCAGTCTAAACAATCTTAATTTTCTTAGCCTTATACATTTATACATGTTTACATACATATATGTACACATATCTGTATCTCTTTGCCCAATATTTATTTTTTTTTACTACAGGATTTAGCTCTTTTTTCTTATAAATAGTAGGGTATTATTTCTGAGACATTGCCATGAAGGGGAATATTGTTGTAATATTTTAAATTTGAAGTCAAGGATTACAGTGTAAGAGTGAATATTGCAGCATTCTCATAGTTTGTTGCCAATAAAAGGATAGGGCATTTCCTGTGACAAGTAGTTACATCTTCTTTGTTTCCTTGTACCCTGGGGAATCACTGAAATTGACAGATTATTTTTAAATTGCAATTTAGTGTTGAAATTTTGACATTTATAAATCACATGGCTGTTTAGACATGCCTCAAAGAAAAAGTTTGAGTATTAAAGTGGACTGAACAGCAGACAATTTTTTATTATTATCTTTAAATGTTTTGTTCCAAATGAGGAATTTTTAAATTTGTTATTTCTCTGAATTCCCCTGATCCAGACTTCTGAAATTGACATTCTTGACAATTTCACAGCTACTATTAGCAGGGAAAACTACAAAAATGTTGATTTCACAGAGGATCTGCTGGGACCAGCAAGATTGGTGGCTCGGGGGCAGCCCTTCTTTGGGTTGTGCAATTACAGGCCTGGGCCACCTAGCTCAGAATGGCTCAGAATACAAGCATGGTGTATGTCCAAATCTGTAGCATGTAAACCTGATTTTTGGTTAGAGCTAAGGAGCTCTAACCTGATCTTTTTGTTAGAGCTTCTTTAAACTGCAGGCTTCCAGCTGCATGGAAACTCCCAGGCCCTGTGCTCTGAGCAGACTGGTACCAAGCAGGCTTCTCAGATTTGTGCGATAGCAACAGATATGTTCCAGAATCACTGTCTCTGAGAAGGATGTACCAAAGCCATTGCTGCTGGGTAAAAAAATTGGAGTAAATCTGTGCTGGACTGGGTAGAAGTATAAGAAACCTGTTTTTGGTTTTTTTTTGAATGAAGTATGCTTAAACTTAATGATGCAGTACTTTTGAATGCAGCTGTAACATGGACGTCTGAACATCAGTCGCCCACTGTTAATGTGAAGACAATTATCACTGGAATGTATTTGGTGATATTCTACTAGAAAAGATACATTCCTGAAACATGTTTGAAATATAGAGCAGGTAACATCAAAGTTCTCTTTTAATTTTCTGCTTGGAATTGCTTTTTCTGAAAGAAAAATGAGCATCAAGCTGATCATCAAAATACATTTTTCAGTGTTTTCAATGGTCCAGAACAGTTGTGCAGTTCTGAAAAGTTTGTACCCTTTTCACCTCTAGAGAGACATTGCTTAACAGTATGGCAAATACTTCTGTCTGTGGTTTTACGTATTTTAACTGGATGAGCTCTGAGCTATTATCATTTTACATGCACAGTTAATAAAATGAGCTGAAATTCAGAGAAAAAATAGTGCTTGTACCCCCTAGGCATTGTATCATTTCTTAAAGGCAGTTTGCCCAATATCAAGTGAATGTCTCTTGGCTGTGAAATAGAGAATGTTTTCTTGGTTTAATCAGTCTGCATGAAAGGAAAATCTCCCAGGATTTACAAAACCATTTACTACATGGAATGGTTCTGACACAACTGTGAAGGCAAGGCAAAACCACATTTCTTTACTATAAATTTTGCCACAGCATAGAATTTCCGAGAATTTGAAAGTTACCCTTTTTCTCTCTTAGTGGTGTGATGTTGCAGTATTTCAAGACATCTCGATATGAAGATGAGTTGTAATCATGGTTAGCAGTATTCAAGAGCATATAAGCATATTTAGCGTTTCACTGGGAATAGTTAAGTTCTATTTTGTTTGCTTGTTAGCCTTCCCTGATTTTGTAAGCATATATAAGAACCCTTTTGTTGAACCCTACTATTTCAAGAATAGTCAAGAAAGTATTTTCTTGTATATTACTACCATCACTTTCGCGATGCGTAAAATGACAGTTTTGTCAGCTGGTACGGAATCTTCCAGTGTTATTGACTCCCACTAAGTATCTTCAAGCAAATATCTTTACTTGAAAAAATGCAGAGCCCAGCACTTGTTTACTAACCAACATCTTTGTAATAGAAATAAAAAATACACTTTTCTAAAGTAAATGGTTACATTCATTAAAACTAAAACCAATTGAATACATTAGAAAATTTGTTTCAAGCAGTGTAACACTTAAAACATTGGTATTTAAATTTTTATATGAATTCACCTATTACTCAATTTGATTAATTATTAATTAGATAGTTACTAGATTACTTTGTGACCTATAACATTGCTTTTGAGGTTAATATTGGTCTCAAACCAAATACTTAATCATTGCTTTCTCTTTCTCTCAATACGTGGTAAACCAATCATTTTAGCAAGAGAGAGTTTTCATAATAATGTCAAGTTTATTTTTCTCCCTAGAAAGCTATAAAAAGGGGACTGTTATAGTGGCTAGGGTTGAGTGCAACTGTCTTTTCCTTTTTATTGTGTGTGAGTGTAATTATAATTCTATGAAGGTGTTGAAAAAATATTGGCTAGTAGGTGCTAGTAGGGATAACTTACTTGGACTTTCATAAAGAGCCTGTGTCAAAACCTCTCACTAAAGGATACTGAGGAGATAAAGTAGTCATAAAGTGAAAAATAGAGTGCTATCATGGATTATGAAATGCCCATGTGGCAAAATAATTAATAAGTACATGATTCTTTTTAATATTTATTATTTTAACAATCCAGTATCAGTGAGTACGTTTTTTAGAATGCTGTGGTTTAATGGGAGGTAGATGATAAGTAAAATGATATTTACAACATTACACTAGAATATTCAAGATGGTCAAGACCAAAAATAAGTGAAGAATTTTCTAAAAATTAACAACATTACGTTAAATGTCTTTTGGAATTGAGGAATATTTGTGAACAGACTAGAAAGAATAATATGACCTATTGCTATAGTCTTCAGACTACTGAATTAATATAAATGGTTTTGATGATACGTTTGCCAGCCCGTAACAGTTGTTAACACTCAGGTGTCTTAAACCCATGCTTTTAGGTCGAAATGTAACATTATCTGCACTGCGTATCCTGCTTGTCTTCTTTTAAGTGTCTTTCAGTTGTCCCTGAGTGTAATCCAATGGATTATCCCAGATTAGTATAAAGCATTTCTGTTCTAAGCACCCTCATCTCAGAGCAGATACAGAGCAGAAGTGAAGAACATTGGAAAATGTGAGAGGGAAATGACTGGAGACAGAAGTTGAAGAGTTTTATAGATAGAAGTTGAGAGAAGGAATGAAAAAGGGCGTGCAAAATCGTTAGTGAGGATAAATTGATTCTTGTTTGGCTTCTGACAGACATGCAGCGGGAGATTGGCCGAAGTTGTTGCCACCCTCAACCATCTGCCTTGCCCTGCACCTTAATAGATATGGAAGCCTTCAACGCAAAGACATCTGGTCTGCTTGTAAATCACTGTTGTTTTCAGCCCAGTGCATTAAGGAAGGCTGTTTCTGCCTAGGAGAGTGGCATTGTCTGTCAGGGGAGGGGGAGATGCTTTCACCTGCTGGCAACTTCTGTCAGGGTGAGTCTGCTTGAGACCTCATATATTCGATTATTTCAAGTACTAAAGCTTATAAAACTACTAATGTCTGAAATCTGATAAAAAGGGAAATGCTCAATTTATCCAGTGTTTATTTCAGTGAGGGGAATGTTCACAGTAACATAAGGGGCAAAGCTGTGAGCTTAGTTAGCATTGTGTAACCCCATTGTATTATCCTATGCACACTGATTTTCACCCTGTAAGTTTTCAGCCTCTGGTTTCCAATGAGTCTGGTTTTGTGTGGGGTTACAGGATTTTGTAAGGTGTGCCCATCTGTCTTTAAGTTCTAATCCTAGTAACTTTTAAATCTATTGACAAATTTCAACTGAATTTGAGAATTCTCTAAGAGATGAATTAGAACCAATTCCCTGAAAATTGGTGTCTGGCTAGAAGACAATCTCATTAGTACCACCCGGAAGCTTCAGTACAAGGTAAAGAATTACCATTGCAGATTGATCATTATTATGACTTTGAATCAAACAAAGCATCTGCTGTCTTGCTGAAGCATTTTGGGACAAGCTGGTTTAGTTAATGAAGGAGAGGAAAAGAGGGGAAGATGGGTAGAATTACTAGGGAGGGTACCACCTAAGAAATATGGAGGAAAAGAGCTAACATTAGTGTGTAGGAATTACTAAGATGTAATACAAGAAGAATTCAAGATTCATTATGTTTGCTCCTTACAGAGTTACTACTTCTACCTTTTTTGTTTGTATTTCTTTCCCTACCAAGTAGATTTTTAATTTTATTGTGTTGCAAGGTCTGTGCTCTTAGTATTGAGTATGATATCTAGTGCAACACTGAATTTAAAAATCAAGAGATAAATAGAATTTTAAATTCTTCAAGCAGCAAGTAATATTAGAAAGAGCAAATAACATGGTGCAATCCAAACTTTTTAAGTTATGTGTTGTTACTTGAAAACAGGGGTTTCAATTTATCTTTAAAGGGTGGTGGTTGGCTAGCCATTTCTTCTATAGTGTATTGCATATGAAGAGCTTCTGAATGTGGAAGTGGAATAGTTTTTGTAATTGCTGAAAGCAAAAAGGAGGATTGAGGAACAATGAACATGGAGAAGAAAGAATAAGAGAGAATTTATAACTAAGTACAAAAGGAACAAATGTGATTTTTCAGAATGACAAATCTGATCCTCTGATACTTGCAGAACTCAGAATTGCATTTGAAAAGAATTTCATTTGATAAAAATCAGAGGAGAGTGGGACTGGGAAAAAAAGGAAGAAATTAAAATCCTTCACCACAGCTCTTCAGCCCACTGACAGTTTCAAGTATCTCATTTATCTGCTTTGATTGCTGTCTTAAGAAACTTTTATCAGGTACAATTATGAATACTGCAGTAAATGCTGTGACTGCCCTACAAACAAAGGATAACTTCAAACAGTCCAAGTAAGTGTGCATATAGCCATTTTGAGAGACCAAAATACTCATTTGCCTGATTCACAGGAGTTTGCGAGATCAGTGCTAACTTAGGCAGATCACTGCAGCAACTCCACTGCACCTGCTAACATCAAAAGCAGTGCTGCTACCAACATCTGTTCTTGCATTTTCTTTAATGATGGAGCATTCATTAATATGTTGTTCTTTGTATGTGAATACACTGGCAGTAAGTATTATTATATGTAGGACACCTTTGACCATTAATTGATCAATTATGAGAAAAGGACAAAATGTAGTGAAGGTTCTACTGCAGGAGAGGTGGTGGAGTAGAAGACTGTGAAGGCCAAAAAGAATTCAGGATATGAGAAGTTCAAAACCAGAACAGTTACTGAGAAGAGAAATCAGGGGTAACCATCAGTTTATAACATCACAAAACAGGAATGCTGGAAGATAAATACAAAACAACCTAAATGAGCATTTCAACTGACAGATATTGTCTGATTTTACAAAGAGTTACCAGATCCTGTGCATAATAACCCATGTCTAAGCAAAAGACTTTAAGAAGATATTGAAGAGTGAGCCTGAGCTGAGCCAGAAATCAACCTAGCAAGAGACAGCCTTCAGAGAGATGAGCTCCTTGCCCTTGCTCATTGTGGGCCACGCAAGCACTGCTGATAGTGAAAGGATGCCATGAGTTCATCAGCTGACATGGGAGACAAGAAGGTCTGACCTTTCCACTGGCTGTGCAGACTTAGTTTAGCATAAAGTGATTGTGAAACTGCTCCTTGAATCGTTGTGATCTTTGAACAATAAACTGCACAGGGAGCACACTTAAGAGGGTTAAGTCCTGGCTTCTCTGCAGTAAAATATGTTTGGCCACTGATGCATATAAAGCCAAAGTTTAGCTGTGAGGGAGTGTAATCATGATAAGAGAGATGGTGAGACACCTTTGGAAGAATATCTAAAACTGAGGATGGAAATGATTAACAAAATATTGAGAAGCTGAAAAAGAAATTAAAATTTAATAGGTTTTGTGTGTATGTATGTGATGCATAAAGTTTGTGCATTCCTGGACTAAACAGTTAAGGTTAAATGTGCCTTTGTGACAGAAGGCGAAGCTTTGAACACAAAGATTGCATTTATTTGCTTACTGTTTTCTGGGTAATATTGATGTAGCTCGAATTTCTTCTCTGTAAAGAAATGGTGTATCTTTGAAGTATCCAATAATGAATGAGTAAAATAGAAATGAAAAGAATTATAGTAATTCTATTGTTTTTAATTCTCTCCAGAGAAAGTTTACAGTCCTTGGAATAATTAAATATAAATAAATATCCAAATAATAGGATTTTCAATTTTGATATTTAACCAGATGCAAAGAGCGATAAATCGAGTTATGTCTTCAAAAAGGCTTCTCTCTTAATTTTATTAAAACCAGAAGTTATAAAGAGTTTGTTTTCATTATGATGAGAACAAATACTTGAAAAGATGTTGCAAATGAAACTATAAGAATAAAAAATTGTTCTTAAAGGCATAGCTTATAATTAAAAAAAAGTGATAGTCACATATTTGTGCTTTCCAACAAAGGTAAAGACCATACTTTATTTTGGTCTAACACATTCCTACATTATTGTAGAGTTTTTACATGCTATTAATTTTCCTATTTTTGAAACTATAAATGCTGACATCGAACTGTGAAAGTACTTTGCATATAATTCTTTCTTGGTCTTCCTTCAAGTTTCTTCTGATCTGTAAGTTCAGCTTCAAGATTGTTTAGACAATTAAACTATTGCCCAGTAGGCTAGGAAAAGTAACATTTGTATTATATAAAATTTGAATTTATTGTTTATAAATCATTGTTATAAGTCATTACTTATGGTTTATTTGAAATGCAAATGAAGGATAACTCGTTTTATTTGTATATGTAATCTTTCGCGTAACTAAACTGAAAACATAAAACTTTGAGATTGAGAAGATAAGCCATACTTACCATGTGCATGTTTTACAGTTTTTGTGTAGAAACATTCCTCTTGATGTGTGTAGATTTCTGATCAGGTGAAGGCAAATCATTTGGTTTCATCCACAAAACGTAATAGAGATGGGTGCATGTCCTGCATATGCCTTACAGAGAACTTGCCATTCACTGCAATAGTTTCCTATTATAGTACAAAGAAGTAACTAAACATTTATTTCCTTCTTCAGACATTGAACTGTGGACCAAAATCCTCATTTTTCTCCTAGACATAGAGAATACAGTCATTCCTAATTAATATTTGCTTCAATGGAATTGTTTCCTCTCACTCACCTGCCCTTTATCTAAAAGATTACTCCGGCACATCGAAGACAAATGCTTTTTCTTGAAACATGGATTACTCTAATTTTTATTGAGGATACTCAGAAGCTGAGTGAATCATTGTCATTTTACATATACAAAGGAACTTAATGTATAATTTAATTTCTCTTTCTGACTCTCAGTTACTTAGTGTATATATTACTAAAGGCAAAGTGAGTAAATGTCTGTGGAGAGACAATTCCTCAGCATGTCACAGTTTTAATTATTCAATCACTATCACCTAACTGCAGAAGTACTCTAAGTAATGTTTGGGATAGTGGAGACTTGGCAAGGTGTCTGACAATGGTTTGCAGATCTGTTTCTCCATTTGGCTCTATGTGGAAATCTATCTATGCAGGGGATTTTATGAAATATTTTTCATGCTTACTTGAATGTCCTTAGAGAGAGAGAAAAAAATCTTTTGACATATTTGAATATTTTTGAGAGGAAATAATTTTCCTGATTTTTTTCAGGAAATGAGTAACAACTGGGTTATGTCAAGTCACAAGTAATTAGGCTGAATTTATCCTTGTGGTATTTTAATGCATTGACATGGTTATGAGAAAGTCTACAAACTAAGCTGCTTAGGTGATAGAGAATAGCAAGAGTTTTTGACAGCTGGGAGAGCTTCTTGCTCCAGACTGTCTTAAAGCACTCAGCTGAAAAGGAACTTTGATTGTACATAGATAGTTGAAAATGTCATTTGAGAGCTGAAAAGAGTGTTTCTGTGGGTATGCTGAAGCATTATCAGATGTTACAAATGATTTCTTGTGTTTTGGGAAACTTAAGTGTTGTTAAATTTGGAGGAATGCAGTTTAATTGATAGGACATAATTTTCTGAATAGTCAAATGTGTGTGTACATTAGTTTCAGTTCACTTTGTGTTAGCTCAAATATTATTTGTATCTGTGAAAAAGGGAACTGAAATTGTTAAGTTTTGGAAATTTCTTTGAGAATATTGATCACCTCTAATTTGTGTTATCTCTCAGAGTAGTAAGACTTAACTGTTAAGTCTGCATTTAGGTAAAAAAAGTCTTTATATAGCTGTATCATAATATCAGAATTAACTTAATTCATGTACATGGCCATATCTCAGGAATTATAAAACAGATGAGGAAAAGGTGATGAGAAGGTAAGACACTGTTTTGGTAACCAGAGGTCTTAGCCTGCTTCTCCTGTTCAAGCTCATGTACATGTTCAATCACATTAGATTTTATTGGCTTGGCATTGCTCAGTTAAATATGAAAAAACCCAGAAAGGCAGTGCTAACTTAGCAAATTTAATACCTTTTTTAAAAAAACAAACCTGCAAATCATGCCTTTAATGTAGGAACATATAGTATTAAGAATTAGGCTTTGGTAATATATTAGAAATGCTTTTCTGAATACATACATGAATATTCTGGTATAATGTCTACTTTGAAAACTTTTATTCCATGTCTTGAGAGAAACAAAATTACACTAAATTCCAAGGTCCTTAAAAGCAGCAATGGCGAGTTACAAATGGGATATAATTCCATTAATGTAAAAAAGTTGTCTTGTTTGCTTTTATTTCTGATACTTCATTAAACATCTATCTTTTTTGTTTTCTGGTGCTTTAGTCCTGTAGAACATGTTCATATTCTGACTTGTTAGTATTACTTAAATACCTAATGCTTTTGACCCTTAGGCTCTGGGAGAAGGGCTGAGCCTAACTGAATATGGTAGCTTGCTTTCATTAAAGAAGGTTGTCATACTTCCTCCTGTGTTCCTTCATACAGAGCTGTGTGCTCCTCTTTTTTATTTTAAATGAATTTTAATACTTGTTACATCCCTCAATGTACCAGTGCAGCTCGCCAAGCCACATGCAGAAGATTCCAGCAATAATGAAATATTTTTCATATCCACTTATACCAGAGTCAGATAAGAAGCAAGCACTGATATCACCAGACATGGTAGAAAGAAGTAAGAGCGCAGACATAAGTAGGACTTTCTCAGTGGGAACAAGCGATTGGATTACAGAACTGCATCCTTAATGGATACTGGTTAGCACCTTGGAGTTTGACCTCATTCATCCAGACCCAGCAAGATTTTCTAGAGTGCCTGAAGACTGAAACCCATGGATTACTTGGCCTTTTTGTGTTGATCTAACTTTCTTTCTTCTTGGTGCATCACTACCTGTTTTTGCTTAAAATAAGTCTTCTCTGCTATGTATTACGGAACATGCTTTCAAGTTATTTGTTTTTATTTTCTTTGTTCTCCCTGTTAATATGTTTTGTACTGTGACTTTGTCTTTATTTCATTTTTAAGTTTTCTATCAGTCAAAATGCCTGCAATTTAGGAAATTAGTACAGATGGTTCTTTTGGAGAGGAAAAATATACTGAATTAGTCATTTATCTTTGGTAATACAGTGTACACTTTCTGCTGCCTCCATCCAGCATATGACAACTATTTCCTAATGTTTTGTGTTTCTTTTGACCTTGCTTTGTCACAGCTCTTTGAGGAACATTTGCTATCTGATGTTGAACTGGCTTTCCAGTCTAGGATCTCTGCCTCCCTCTTGGTGGATAGAACTGCTTTGAATGGTTATCCTGCAGTCTTTATGCTCTGCAAAAGTGACTGCCAAGGATGTGGTTCACATTCTGTTCCACAGCTGTGGACTCCAAAGTTAAACACATCTCAAGATCTCCCCAAGTTTCAAAGCTCTCATATTAGGGGAGCTAAAACCCAAAAGAGAGAAATTTGCAGTACTTTAGATAAATTTTGAGCCTGTGGAGTCATGCAAAATTCCACTTGTGTTCAATGGAGTCTTGATTAGGCTTACTATGTCTTGAAAAGCATAATTTTCAGGTAACATTCTCTGATTTGTTTGCAAGGTGGTTTTTACTTCTGAAGTGAGATCTTCTGGAGAAATGTATAGTTCACATCCAGAAGATAAATTAGTGCTGAATAAAAACAAATGTACTTCTATGATGTTTAAGATAGTGAGAACTAACATTACATGAACTAATGTGCTGTAACACCTGCTGCATTATTTACGCAATAATCTTGTCCTGCAATATTCACCTGAAGTATAGTAAGCAAATGTACCGCTAGATTATTTTCCATTTCAGGCAGCTCTCTACCTTGCGTTGCAGTGTGCTTGTACAAGCATTACAACAAGACAAAAACCCCTAATTTTCTCTTAACCAAACCACAAGTGTAAGCAAACCTAACCCGGTATTGTACTGAGCTTATAGGTTACAAAAAGTAATCCAACAGTATAAACAGCACCTATACATCCCCAACTGCACGCTTTTCAGTAACCTAAACTTTCTTACAAAGCATTTACTTTCATAAAAAAAGTACTGGAAAACTATGTGGTATACTTGAAACTTTATTACCTGATTAATTTGTTGGATGCGTGGAATGGTTTTGATAAACTTTCTAGTGTATCTGCTTGACTCAACTGGAGAGATAAAATTATATTTAAAAATTTTGTTCTACCCTCTTGGAAGAGATGTCAGTGGTATGAATTTAATCAATGAGTGAGGAAGAGCATGTACTGTCAGCTGTGATGCCCTTGGTATGCTGATGGTATCCAGCTCAGTGTCTGTTTCTCAGAGTGTAGACAGTGCAGTCTTCCAGATGTCCCAGTGTCTGGCCAAAATAGGGATAGTGATACAAAACAGATGGCCTTGTCTTAGGACAAAGCAGAGTTGATGCAAGGTGATAGAGGGATGGAACTGGAAGAAATGGAGGAGCCTCAGTTGTTGAATGCCGTGTTATACTCGTTCCTATCCTTGATTCACAGCTAACAGAGGTAGGGAGGACAGTTGTCCCTTTGCGGGTAGGCAGAAGTTTGAAGAGTAATAGCAGAGATTCACAGTATATTTATATTTCTTCGAGTTTTTTATCTAAGAGTTTTGGTGATTATCATAGAACTACTGTCTCTGTCGGGACTTTAACACACCTAGAGCTCACTATGAACTTTCACACATAATATACAAAGTATGCCTGTGCACACAGAGAGTTTAGAGATTTCTTTGCTTTCTCCCTGCCTGCCCAAACTGTTCAGTCTAAAATCACTCATATATGAGCCCCTAAATTAACTGGAACTTTTATAGCATAACTGCTTAGTCTCCAGCCAGGTGCATTTGGGTATAGTGCTTGACTGATAAGCACTTTTTTTTTTTCTTTTTTTAAATAGAGTACGTGCTAGTTTATCACTAGAAAACTTAAGCTCTATATGTATCTTGTTTCTTTGTTGTTGTAGTCACGTCGGAGGTAATAACAACACGGATTCTAAAGGTTGATGCAGGAAGACATTTTAATGAGAGAACTCACAGTTGTTATACTTTTTAGAAACTAATGTGTTACAATTTCATTGGTAGATACACTTGTTTTTAACTATTCTATTGGCTTAGGTTAAGCATTAGATCATCTTTTTTTGTTTTGAGAACTTTCAGTATTATTTTGACACTGGCTAGAACTGTTGTCCACAAAAGCATGAGAAAAGTCTCTGCAAAACATGATTTACAGAGCACTTGTTTGATAAGGGAAGGTTGTTGGTGTGCGAGAGATCCAAGCTACCTTGAAAGGTCTTAAGCTGCTTTTGAGAACTACAGATGTATTTTGAAAAAGTTTTACCATTGTTTTGAAAAAAGCTAAATACCAAGATATTGTTTACTTTTTGCTTTGCAGTTTCTCAGATAGAAATTTTCTAGGTGAACTTCAAGCTTCTGCTAGAGAGACAGAGTTACTTAAGCTAACTTTTAGAACTCTCAAAAACAAGCCTCAAACCCCCAGCTTTCAAAATCTATCACCACACTTAGTGAGTTTCTCTCTTTATGAAGAAAATTCTCTGAAGGACAAGTGAAGTGCTTGGCTTTATTTGAAATTTGATCTTTTTAATGACAAAAAAAAAAAGAAGAAATAAATTAGATGTGGAAACAGATATTTGCATTGTAGGAATTCTTGATGTTTATAGGATTATGAAAGAGAGCATACAGGTGCTCTAGTAACTGCCACTCCAGAAATGCTTGTGCTAACAATTTTTAAAAGAAAACGATTGGAAGTTTCAGTGTTACTGGAAATGTTTGGCATAAGCTTATTTGTAATTTTTGTGCTTTGCCTTGGCTTTCACTTTAATAAAAGGTATATGAATTTCAACTGGCCTCTTAACAAGCTAGCTATGATGAATCCAGCCAAGGGCTGGTAAATTAGGTGGATGCAAAGAAATATGAATGTGGATCTCAGTGCAAAAATTGTTTAATATTTTCCCTGATTGCCTGAAAATGCACTGTAGTTGCTCTATGTTTATTGAGGTATACTTAATTAGTGAACTATTATTCATCTTAGCTCTTTTTTATAAAACTTCATATGAACAGCATGCAAATTATCAGTTTAATTAAAAATAAATATAACAAAGGAAAATGTAAGTGATAACATGATGTGAAATTCAATATTTCAGATGTGTATTGTAAGGAACATCTGTACTACACTAAACAAATACACTTGGAAATTATTACACTATCTCCTCTTTGTTAAAAAATAAGCCAAACTGAAACTTTTAAAATATATATTCTTTACTAATGCTATGATATTTTTCTTATAATTGAAGAAAAACTTACTGATTTAAACATGGCTTTTTCTATTATTATGGCAAAGGTTTTTTGGTGGTTTTCTTTAAGAATGCAGAGTTGGACTGTGCTCTGAATTGCACATTCAAATAAATGTAGTATTTGCGTGAATGACTGACATCAGAATTGGAGCTCATTAGAAATATTGATCAAAATTTGCTTTTAATTTTAAAAGGTGTTTTACTTAAAGTGAAAAAAGAGAAAAAAGCTTGCTGAGGGAAAACATTAAAAGACATTCTTTTAAATGCCTTCTAAAGTCCAGATTTTCTGGTGATTTTGTGTATTTTCTCATGACCTTTTTGAAGTATGGCAGTTGCAGTAATGCATTATAGAATGGGATGTAACAAGTGAAATATTCTAAATTTCATTTTATTGGAACTGTGGAACTAATTAATGTGCTCCAATCAATACTAGATTCCCATTATTGTAAAAATAAAGTTTCTGAAATAATTCTTTAGCGTTGAATGAAACCACCTAGTTGATGGCTTAGACCAGTGAGTTTGAAATCACCACTGGTATGGAGCTATTACAGTTATACAGTCAGTTATTGTTGCTGAACTAGTGGATGAACACTGGTTATTTGGTGATGTTAGGTCATTTGTTTTGGATTACCAGTAGAGAATGATAAGAGGGCATGATACCAGTTCTTTTCAATTGTGGTTATGTACTTTCCCATTTAAATAAAATGAGACTATAATGTTGCATTCAGTCAGTGATTTGGGCAGTTGAGGTGTCCAAGGTTTCTTTTATAAATTTCATCTGCCTGATTTGGAGCAAAGCTCTGAAGCCCCCGTCTTAGAGATGCTCTCATCCCCTAAGCCAGTGCTCCATCAATCTTGGATGCAAGTTATTTGTTTTCAGTCATAAATGATTGTCACACCTAATAGAAAAAGGGAGAATAAGCAGGAGCCCTGTGGCCCAGTGCTTAGTATAGTTTTCTAAGATACTGAAGTGTGCTGTAATGAGATCAGAACGTCTTCATCAGAAAAGGCTACCTCTTACATTAATTCCTGTCGCAACTTAAAATAGGAAGAGGGAGAAAATGAAGAAAGATTCCTCTCACTCTTGCTGTTTAAAAATGAGAATGCAAATCAGTGATTCACTGTATGTTTCAGTATCTGCAAACAGTGATGCTTTCCCTACTTCCCTGTTGGGTTTGTGGTTTTTAGACTACAGAATGGGATTCTGCTAAATTGACTCTGAGAAATGATACAGGCAGAGGTGACCATGCAAACTCAAGGACTTTAGTAGCATTGTTTCTGTTGGTTTTGCATGAGCCCACATCAGTGAAAGCACAAACGTTTAGGGAACTTAATGAGTCTTGTAAACGTTTGTAAGATTATTCCACACTGTCATCCCAAGACATTAAGCAATCTTGCACGATTTCTAGAATACTTGGTACTAGTACCCCTTTCCCTCTCTGCATCCCTTCCTTCTGAGAAAGAAAGTAAATAATTGTGAACAACGTTCTATTTTCAATCTTGTTTAGTTGAAATAGATACATTTTTCCCCTCCCCTTTTTGATGAAACTTGTCTATGAAAAAATCACAAAGATTTCAGCTTAATGCGGTATTATTAATATAAAAAACATCTGTTTCTGTGCTATGCTATATTACACTTGCGATCTTTATCTCACTTTAAAGTATTTTTGTCTAATGTTGTTGTGGCAATGCGTGAATATTGCAGCTTTAGGAATTTATTGTTGTGAATTGCTGATTGGAGAAAAATGTAAGGTTTTTTTCATTTGGTTTGTAGATAGGGTTTTTTTAACCATAGACATTTCTTTAGGGCTAGGTCTTCATATATCCTATTTATTTAGAGAATAGCAGAGAATGAACACTACATTGAAGAAATACAGTGCACAGTCATGCATTAAAATAGCCAACTTTTATTAGCACAAGTGAGATTGTTTAATTTACATGAACTTCCGGCCTGTGACTGTACACAGATAGCTAACAATTTTCTAAGGATTTGAAAAGTTTCACAGGTATTTTTATCTTCCATGACATAAGCAGTCATCAGCTTGGCTTTTCTTTCACTCTTTTCTTAGTGAATTACCTCATTGCTGCTCAATAAAATCACTGAACCAGTCAGCTGTGTCATCACTAGTTGGTCTAGCAAAGAATACAAAGAAAGAGAAAAGATTCAGTGTCCAGAACTTGCAAATGAATTTACTTCTCAAAGAAACTTTTTTTGCTAAAACTGGTTCTTTTCAGTGCTGCATAGAAACATCTGGAACTTTGGAAGTTGTTTTTTTTTTAAATTCTTAAAATTTGCTATTGCACTCATTACTTGTATTTATTTTAATAACGTTCTTACTTGTGATCAAATATTGTTCTGCAAAGCGTGTGAACTATTGAACAATACATACACACACATAGAGTTTAATACTATAGTGACTTTATGGGGGGTTTTTTTGTTGTTAAGCTTTGGTTTTGGTCTTGTTGGTTTTTGAGTTTGTTTTTTGTTGTTGTTGTTATTAATTTTTTTTTTTTAAACTAAGGGCTATTTGATTAATGTAGTCAATGAAGAAGATTTTCCAAAGGACATATAAACTTGTTTACAACTCAAAAATACCATCCAAATTTATGGGTATTTCAAACCAAGCAGCTTCTCAAAGTCCAGTTGCTTTAGTGAGAAGAAAGTAGAATATCTGCACTGTAAATTTGAGACATCCAGAAGAAAATGAAATCATTCAGCAGTGATGCAGAGGTGTAGTAATCAAAGTTAAATGCTGCAGTTATTCTTCAGATTTGGTAGATGAGGTTATACCTCTCTGTCTAGTTGTAATACTAACAGCTTTTTGTCATGGACAAATTCCATCCAATTCTGAATTAGATTAACAAAAATTCTTTTATAAAAATTAACAATTGTATATGGTTTAGGTTTTTGGTATTTTAAGTCTGCATTTTTGTTTGCATATAACTGCTGTAGGTCTTATAGCATGTGACAATAAATCAATACTGCATACTATTCTGCCTACTTTGTTAGCAGCAACTATGGACAGCTTTTGAATGTACATCTCTTGTACAAAGTTTCACTTAGTTTTCTCTTGAGAGAAAAATGCTGATAGTTGACTAAAACTGAAAAAAGGCATGGTTTTGATACACAAATTCAAATATAAAAGGAATGATAGAGGGCAGGATATATTATTGCTCTGTTGAAAAAGTCTTAGTCATCAGAAAGCCAAAAGTTAATCAAGCAGAGAACAGTTGAAATCCTCATTTTTAAAAAAACCACAACTATTTAGGGGAAATAAAACCAGAGGCATATGCTTTAAATTCTTCTAAACAGTAACCAGTACAGTGGTTTACATCTGTTTTCAAATATGGAACTTTTCACACCTCTTTAAGGCACAATTAAATTGTATTTATTTTAATACATTATGTGTTCCAAATATGTAATACCTTTTCTGAAATGACTCATAGATGATTGATTTCATAGCTCTTTATCATATAACCTTCCAGGTACTTTGAATTAGTTTGTGTATTAAACTTAACATGAAATTTAAAGGAAAAGGTGTTGAGACAGTGTAAAATGATGCCAGGAACTTCATTGAAGTGGCTAATTTATATCAAGGCAACAAATTGCCTTAGGAGGGGGAGAAGGAGGGGGAGGATTCTTAAGCAGTTAAATAAAACATTACACAGAAGAAAATGTAGTTTAAGGACTTTAGTCACAAAAATTTAATTTAAGTTCAGCCTAGCTGTTACAGAATGTTGCTTAATAAAATGGGTGTCTCCAAAAAAGAGTGTTGGTGAACATGGTATAGTCCTGACGATCTGTCCTTACTGCTCTGAGTTTGAAGTGCAGTGGTAGGAGTAGTGTCTATGAACTGTAGAGGACAACCAAAAATATTTCAGGTAAAGACTTAGGGGGTTGTGTCTCATTCTTTTGTGTATGAAAAGAAGCTTGGTATTCCACTGTATATATATGTAATGACTACTTCGGTGCTTTAAATTCTAATTGAACGTTGCCTCTTCAGATTTTAAAGTCCTCTTTGACTGTTCTGCACCTGATGTTAGGATTTAAAATCTGCCTTTTTGATTATCTGCTTCACTCAGATCCTTTAACATCCAGTTTCTTTTGTAGATGTAAATACATGAAAATATGTGTGTATACATTATTTGAAAGACATTTTAATTAGATAATTACATACTATATACCATAAGCCACACAAATCAGTCAGTACATTTAATAGCAACTAGTCAGTGTTTTGCTTGTTTACATGTCAACTAGAGCCTAATCAAGTTATAAACAAGTGAAGATTGGTCTATATGGATATATTAGGCATAGAGAACATGCTTAGTTGTGTTAGCAAAAATATGATATATATGATATATGGGTCCATTTCACATTTTCTGGGTTAGCAGAGGGCTTTTGTTCTAGCAATATTTTTTCATTGCTAAGTGAATAGATGATGATAAAACGAGAGGAGGAGCATGCACTCAAAATTTTTGTTTTCAATGTGTCCTTTGTCAAGTAGAACTATTGGACAGCATCTCTTGACAATTTTTTTAGAAAATGAATCAGAGACATAAAGATTGAAAAAATACACAGCACAGTTTGAAATGAAAATTATACTAAATATTTTTCAAGGAACCCCTTGTAACAGGGTGATAATAGAAAAAAATACTCTCAAATGTCTTTTCCTATTAATGTGGAAGTAACTGTATGTTCCTGATTTTTGAGCAGTTCCATTTTTTCGTCACTCTTTAGGTGAAGCTCCTTTATTGCTACAAAATTTAATCATGTGTTCATCCCATTGTTCTGTCTTGTTGCAGAGGATCTGGATGACCTCAGAATGGAAGGAGTAACAAGTGTGATGTCTTCTGGGAGCAAATTCAATCAAACTCGAAGTGCTCATACTGCTGAGCCTCAAGCGAAGGTCACATTGAATATCTGTGCAAGATGTGCCAGGTAATAAGCGAAAAAACCCAGATCATGCTAGCCGATACATTCTTTTCTCCAAGTTTTCAGCTATGTGTTGTGCTTATAGGCCAGGTGATGACCTCTCCTGTGCTAAAGAAAAAATAATTACTTAGCTACTGGCTACCCTATGACTTCTGGCATTTGAATTGTGCAACTTATGTTTATGCTTATGTCACATCAACAATGAATCAAAGAACATCGTTAGTCTTAGACTTTGCTTCACAGCTTGAAACTATTTTAAGCCTTTCTGTCTCTGAATTTCATTAGTTATTTGAGCTTCTGTGGTTTTTCATGGGATGAATCAGGGAATTTAAAGGTTCGAATCCAATTTGAAAAGCACCTGTATAAATGGAGATTTAGTTGCACAGGTGCAGTTAAGGATTTCAAATAGTTGCTTCTTAGCACTTTATAATCTCAACTTGTTTCACCTCTGAGAAATAATTTAATCAGGCTGAACCCTTTGGTTTTGACAGCTGGAAATAATTCTTGTATTTACAGTATGAAGGCCAAATAAACAGGGTGGTATTCCTGTAGCTTAGTCAACTTGGGAATGCAACACTAACAAACCCTGTAAATTTCCTGGATGAATTCTTCTATGTAGACAAAAGCTCATTTGGAGAAAGGATTTAAGCCTGTTTAAATGACAAAACTAGCCTTCTCACCCTTCTCTTAATGGTTCAGATTAGCAAGAACAATACAGAGGCATGCCAATTTTATCTGCCTGCCTTTGCCAATGTCTACTCTATTGTGTAGTTTGAGAGGGGATTAGCCGCTTGTAAATAAAAAGCAACCTGTGGTGAAATTAAGTCAAAAGTTTGGCCATATGCCACCCTACGTTTCTACATTTTTCCTCATTTTGCTCGTAAATTACTAGTTTTATAAAGCACTTATGTAGGCAAAGGGGCTTCGAAACATTTCCTGAGAGTCTGGAAGCATAACTACGGGCATACTGAATCACTCATGCAATAGCCTCCCTTTAGCGGCACTGTGGAGCTTCAGGGCATTCGAGCTCACAGTATTGCCAGAGAAGCAGTGACTGGATGGCCTTGTAATTCTAGAGAGTTTTGCTGTCAGCAGTGTGGCCTAATGTTTTAAGAAAAGGGCAAACATGCTAGTCATGGGATTCTTCCCAATTTGCTACAAACAAATTGCTTATGTTGTAAAATCCTTCCAAACAACTAACACATTTTTTTCACCTGGCATCTGTTGTCCATGGATTAACAAGTAGAAAGGTAAAGGATATGGAAATGTTAAGTTTTCTACACGGTCTTTCTGAACTTAGATATCATCTTGTACGGATTACTATGACGGTTAATTAAATTTTGAATTCCCTAAAGTAGCCGCTAACAGCAGGTGCCAAGATACTATATATTCTCTGAATCCCACACACCAGGGAGCAAACAGCTCAGATCTTGAGCCAAACCTAGCAACCTCGGCTATTGCTATTGTCCTTTAACTGCCTGTAGTATATGACTGCCTTCTAAAATATGAGCTGTGAGAGAAAGATCTCATAAAATCCTTTTCCTCCTTCATTTATATCAGAGAATGCAAAATAGTGCTTTATTTTGCCAATACACCTTAATTTTATTCCCTATCCTGTTTAATGAAGTTGGTGAGGAACGTGATGATACCTACTTTACTGTCATTTTTTTCACTCTCGTTCCAGTTTAGAATTTTCTTCAAACTTTGAAGGAATTAAGAATATATGCTATCTCATCTGGAGCAAAGGAAGTCAAAGGAGACAAATGGGTGTTGCTGTTGAATTCACTAGTGAGGAAACTAGCATTTATTCCTCGAGGTGGTAATGTTAGTCTATCTGTTCTTTTAGAGCATTCCTTCCTTCTTACTCAGCCTGAGAATACCTTTCCTCTCTTACCTTAAGATCGAGTTATTATTACAGAGCTATTAGTTGGCTTTCTCTTCAATACTTTCATAGGGATTTTTTCCAGAGCCTTCTTGCAGCAGCTGAAGTAGTGGGTACAGTTACATGAAGCAAATCACTTCAAGGACATGAAGACAGTGTTTTTTTCCTATTGTATTTCAAGAGGAATTAGATTTAGTTTCAAGAGCAATTAGATTTTCTGTTACTCACTGATATAGCCATTCAAAATACTGTGCTATAAAATTTTTTGCTGAGTATCAGTGTCATCTCTCTGAAAGTTTCTCGATGTTGGCATTTATTTCCGTTGTTACGACAAAGTTATGAACAGTCAAAATACAGATGCCATTAGTGTATTTATTCGTTTTAAAAAATGTGTTTTTCTGTTTTCTAGGTAGTCTTGTGTGCTCTACAGTGTTTATATAAATACTATGAGATTTGATTGATATGAATACTATGAGATTTGATTGTAGGCATATTTGAATATAATTGAAAAAGAAGTCAATATAAGTTGTTATGCATATTTTTAGTTATAATTAAACATGTCTCTTTCCTCTTAATTTTATACATTTTTCACTTGTACAAAGTGATTTCAAATGAATGGAGCTATTAATGGCAGTGAGTGTTCTGTAGATAATAGGGCTTGTCAAGGCATATCACTAAATTAGGTTTGCTAAAGGTATTTTGGCTATCTTTAGAAGAGATATGACTTTTTAGCTGAAACTGGCAAAGTTCCAAATGTTAGGAAATGTGCTTCTTGGCTCAGACAAAATGTTTGATTTTACAGTTGCATTTGCATAATCTATTTCTTTCACCTGGCTGTATTCTTTTTTAAATGCTTTGCTTTTATTACTCTCCTGTCAACTTACCTTCTATGACACCTCCTTCAAAAGTTTCCTCACTTCCTTGGATATGTTGGAGCTTTTCTGAGAGATTTTATTTCAGCAATTGAAGGATTTCTTCGTTGCTAGCTTTAATTAATTTGTCTTAATATTTTGTATCTCGCTTGGAAAGGACAAATAGTCTTATCGAAGCTCCACCCTACGACATTAAAATAGTGTTAGACACTCCTGCTACTAGGATTACATTTTCTTGCTCTAGATCATTAGAGCCTTCTCATTATTTGTGTAGGCTACCTTAGCCTGAAAGGAGTGCTGGTTTCATTCTGTATGCCAAATGAAACCACCTGAAGTAGGGTACAATGCTGCTGTATGTCTCATTTTTTCTGTGGCTACTATAGTTCCCTACAGTGAAAGCACAGTAACTTGTGAAAGGAGTGGACTGAACCAACTATTTACCCCATGCTGAGATATTTATGATCAGAATTAATTTAGCTCCAGATTAGCTTCTTTCCTTTGTGTCACTCAAATACATGAGAAAATCAGGACCTGGATTCTAGAATGCAGTAATAGGAGGACAACGCTAACAGCTTCTGGTTCCTTATTTCACTACCAATACAGCCTTCTTCCTTTGCTAGCAACTGGCATTTAGTTCAAGCTAGGACTAAATGTCCTGTGTGGGTGGTTTTCTCTTGTCTATCACTAGGGTGTTACTGTGCACAGTAGTAATTCTTCTCGTGGAAGTGTGCTATTTCTGAAGCAGTGTTTAACACAATGTCAAAGGCGCATATTAAAAAAAAAAAAAAGAATGCCAAATGGGAATGACCATAAGTAGAGATAAAAATCTGCTTTGTTACAAGGCAAATTAAATCCAGTTTATATTGTGGGGGAAACATGCAAGGGTGTTGAGGCACTGCATTTGGGGAAACATTCTCCCTTACCTTAACTTTCTTGGTAAAACTGCACACTTGTTAGTGAATTATAAGAAATGAGACTGAGAATGGACACAATTTGAAGTAAAATAAAACTCCCAAACTTGTAATTTATTTTTATTTTTTTTTAGAAACTGGTATCTAACCTTCAGTGATGATAACTTCACCAATCATCTTCAAATAATAAATAGATAGATAATTATCATAGACCATGCCACTAATTTTTAAAAAAGGTAAAATCCTCCACCCTGACATCTCGAAGATAAAAGATGGAGGATTCTTTCAAGCTGTCACACCAAGTTGGTTTTTACAGCCTGTGATTTAAAAAAGTAAAAAAATACCTCCAAAACAACCAACCAAACAAAAAAAATCCCAAGGCCACAAAAAAACCCCAACCAAGCAACAACAAACAAAACACTAAAAACCAAACAACAAATAGAGAGAAGGGGAAATAAAAGGAGGGGTTAATTTTACTGGAGTATAAATTGTTTTGTAGTCTGGCATATAGCTGTAAGAAACAGAGAGCTTTCTGTTTTCTGTATAGATGTTTCACACACGATGAGCGAAATGCAGATGGATAACAGCTTTAAGAGGTTTTTCAAATGGGGAAGTAGCTACTGAACAATGTTATTCCCATAGCTGCTCTTGGACTACAGTTCAAGTTAAGCAGCATATTAAGTCATCTAAATAAAGGGCTGACATCATTCACAAGGTGGAACAAAACAAGGTTTATAGATACAGAAAAAAAGGCTACCAAAAAAAGCCCTGTGTTTGGAAGGTTTGCTTTTTTCCATTTAGTCTGGAAAATTAGTGAAGACACTTTTAATACAACTGATCTGGATTTAGATTATTTGAGCAAAATTATTATAATAATAAATTCTTCTTCATCTAAGTGCACAACTGGTCTGACAGAGTAGACTGACTCATTATGACATGTTTTTGTGAATCCTTTCTCACATACAGGCAAAACAAATTAATTTCAGGTTTGGCCAATGAATCAAAAGACACTTTCACACATTAGCAAAACTCTTATGGGTTAAATAGAGATTTAAATGACTGTTTGTAAAAGCCGAGCAACGCTTTCGTATTTTCTCGTGTGTATTGTGTCTTGCACTTGGGCAATTTGCAAGAATTTAATTGACCATAAGGTAAAAGATAATATTAATGTACTATTGAATGAATTATAGAGGTTTTTCTTGTTTTCTTTTTTTTTTTTTTTTTTTTTTTTGAGGACCACCCATTAGCCTTGTATGCCCACTGCCATGCTCAAAAGTTAAATCTTGTTCTTGTGGAGTCTTGCCAATGCATTCCTGAAAGTAAGAAGCTTTTTGTTTTTAATAGCGCAAGGGCTGCATTCATTCTTTTTAACATCAATAGGATACAAAAAAGGGGTTGCATGTGATTAAAAAAGAAATGGGATTATAGAAAACATACTGTGCCACAAGCTTGAAGGCTTCTGAACAAGAATGTTAGGAAGGAGCACTAGTCGCATACAAATGCAGGTTTGAGATGCAATGCTTTAGTTAGTATTTTAACTAGAGCAAAAGCACAATGTAGTCAGACCTTTTAACATATTAGGGGAATGAAATATATATATATATAAGCAAACAGAATGCATCTGTACATTAAAAAAGTAAATGTGGTTTTTCTTACTGTCTTCTCTGGGATGTAGAATATAGTTCAAGTGTAGGAACGTGCATGCCTGAGCTGTTGCTGTGGAGTAAATGGAGTGGTCTATGCATGCTACCTTATAGATGTTTTTTGAAGTGTTAGTTTGGAAAAAGTACTTAAAAATTCTCTTGTTGGTTTGCCTTTCCTGTGAAATTTTCATTATTACCCTACTCATCATCTGTGACTCTGACTCCTTTGAGATGTCCTGTATTCCAAACAGTCTTCAAGTTACCTTGTTTATTTACCAAGGTCAATTAATTTCTCTTTAAGCATCTGGATTTTTGTAATATTTTATATGGTTTGGTTTTCTACAGTGTAGCCTCTAGACAGTGCACAAGCAGTTCTACAGACGGTGTAGTCTCCACTATGTCCATGTGTACTCGGGACATAATCATATAAACTATGTGGTGCTATGTGAAATTTAAAAATCATGTATTGGTTTTCTGAAATACCTCTCTAGACTTTGAGCAGATCTTCATGACAAAGAGCTGTGACAATCATGAACGTGTAGGGAAAGAGACAAAAGAATTAAAAGAGCCAGCTATAATTTGTCATAAATTTAAGAATAATGGGGTTGGGGAGTTCTCTGATGTTAATCTGCTTTCAACCATTTTATAATATTAGAATTGGTATGGAGATGCTTTTTCTGAGTATCATAAAACCGTAACAATACTAATGAGACTTGAGGTTATTTGGTGGAAAATTTGATAATGAGCTATGCAGAAAATGAGAGTCTGAAGCCTGACAAGTGAATCTCCTTTAATTATCAAAAGCAGAAAAGTTGATGACTGTAAATAGAGAAAAAGCTGCTCTTAACAAGCCACTCTACTGTATGTTCAGACAACAAAGAATAAAATTAATGAAATTATTTACCCCAGTGAGGAAGATCATAGGTACTGAATAAAAACTACATTTAAAAAGCAGGTGATGGTCTCCTGGAAGATTCCTAAAGTAAAGGAAGGAAACCTTCTGAGCTTCCTCAACTTCTGCTGTGCACTAGATCCCTACCTTATTGTTTATGACTAGTCCACTCTCGTTCTCATTGTGTTCCCTGAACAGAAGCCCAGGAATGGCTGACTTGTGTTTTGTAGTGAGATAGGTTGTCCTACCTTGTCCAGGCATGTAATCCCAGAACTGGGGATGGGAAGGTGTCAAGAAATGAGTACTGCACTGGGCAACATTGGTATAGAGTCTGATCAGGTAGGGTGAAAAAGAAAGGAAGCCTCTGGCATGCCCTATACATGCCATAGATGCAGGAAAAAGGAAGGACGCAGAGTTTGCTACTTGTGTGATTTTTGGCAGATGGTCTAGGTTTATATTCTGCCAAATTAGGCCAAGTCATCAAGGTAGATACTTCTGCCCTGACTCACCTCAAAGGGAGTAGTACCTTGAAAATGCATGCAAAACTAAATGACATTGAAACTCCGTGGACTGTTTTCCCTTTATCCTGACCCTATCTAAGTGTGTGTTTGTATCTGGGTGAGACGATAAAAGACTATGTCTGCACTGAAACTTAACAGGAAAATTTATGCTTGTACAAATATTCCTTAGCTGCTACTTGAATTATCAAAACTGTCCAGTGATAGCAACTGCAGATGCTAATTTAAAGGGTTTTCAGGTATGTTTACACATACTACAATCATCCCTTTAACTACAGTGTGTAGAGGTGATAGAATTAAACAGAAGAGAAACTGATGGGTGTGTATATAAAATAACTCCCTATTTTTCTTTATAGATTCTAATTCCCTTCCTAATTTAATGTTTTGTAAGGAGTAATCTGCAAATGGTGGATTCTGGAATGCATATGACTAGGAATTGGGACTTGAGGAGAATAAATTGTAATTTCTAATATCAAGATCATGGTATAACATACATAGTATGTCTCTGGAAAACCTAACATTACACTTCCTCTATAGACCTGACCCATAGTTTTGGTTCCTGTTTCTCCTAGCTTTCTTTGCCACTCCCCAAAGTTATCGTAAATGAATGCATAGTGAGTATTCTGTCAGAGCACAAGGTGCAGAGCATCCAGATGACTTGCAACTGAATCTTGCAAGTCCCTCCTAAGTCCCATTTTTTCTGCCTTTTTTATTGACTGCTTGATTTTGAATCATTATGACCCCTTTTTTACTGCTAGCTTTATTCTTTATGGTAAGATTTAGGTAAATGTGTTCTTTTGTACATTTAAATGGGTTTTGATTTGTCTGGACTACAGCCTTTTACACAGAAATGTAAAAAAGAAAAATCCATAAGGTTTGTGTTTTTCTTATTTTTTGGTTTTATAGAAATTTTTGATCTTCCTTTATGTGCCAATACCTTTGAAATATATAGGCTTCTAAATGAACCAGCTAATTTCTGCCTAATTATGCAGGAGAAAGGTGGGAGATGATATTGTGCTAATATATATTTCTGATTAAGCAATAATGTACAGATGTGTCAGAAATAATCTCTCAAGTCCTCCATATAATCCTTGTTTTGGCTTTTACAGTGTGATATAATACTGGGGAATTGATACAGGTATATATGTGGTTTGGCACATGTCGTTGCGTAAAGAACAGTCTTTATATGTCTGCCCAGTAGTGTTAAGTCCAGCTTAGTGACTCAGGTTTTTGGCAGAAACTTCTTGTTTGTTATTTTTGTGAAATCTGGGAACAAATTACTTAAAAGTACTAGGGCAAAAAAAGTGATTCTAGACTGAAGTGGTTGATACAGAATTAATGTTGGGCAAAATATTCTGTGATTTGAGTTCATGTACGAACTCTGAAGAAGTTTATGTCTTCAAATCTTACCTAACTTTTTGATTATATAATTATATATACTTCTTTATATATAAAATATTATATTTCTGTATGTGTACTATTTCTACAGGGCTATTCTTACAGAGGAGAAAATATTAAACATTTCAGATGGCTTTTCTCACTATTTTGCATTCTTTTTTCCTTTATCTATTTTTTTTGTAACCTTAGTTTTATTGGTCCTCTTGTTTAAAAAGCTGAATTTTCCTCATGTTTGTGCCACCTTCACAGATTTTGCCCTAAACAAAGTGGTTTATTTCCATATTTTTCCTTTTAAGAGTAGCAAACAAATAAATTAAAGTCCCTATGTAATGCTGTATAACTTTTAAAAATCTTTCACTTTGGAAATTTTTGAACAAACCCCATATTTTTCCTGTGGCTACTTAGAACTTCTTATAAGGCAGAAAAATGAAAAGAATTACAAGAAAAGAAAAAAGTGTGGGAGAAAAAAATTAAATTTTGATTTAGGTTTTCGGATGAGTTGAATTTGGACAATGATTAATTTTTTCAGCTTTGATGCACAAATAACCACAATAATGTCTTTCTTGTCTTCTCTTGATTTTGCAAGTGTTAAATACAACTAATATAAACCACTTTTTCTTCTTTTCTTTTCTTTTCTTTTCTTTTCTTTTCTTTTCTTTTCTTTTCTTTTCTTTTCTTTTCTTTTCTTTTCTTTTCTTTTCTTTTCTTTTCTTTTCTTTTCTTTTCTTTTCTTT
>VXBA01001813.1:316130-377727 GCA_013399895.1 Serilophus lunatus | reverse complement strand
TCTTCTCTTCTCTTCTCTTCTCTTCTCTTCTCTTCTCTTCTCTTCTCTTCTCTTCTCTTCTCTTCTCTTCTCTTCTCTTCTCTTCTCTTCTCTTCTCTTCCTTTTCTTTTTCTGGAATGTTGTACCACTTCAGTATCCTGTTCTTTAAAAAAGAAGAAAATATTGAGGAGGAAAATATCTATGTGATTTCACGTTATTTTTTGAGTCCATGGATGTAATTTTGACCACTGAAATGCACAAGATGTTATAATTTTCAGTCCCAAACCTTAATTAGTTTTATGGCAAATTCACAAAGAACATGTGTTTTGGCAGAATGGCCAAGGTCTTTCTATTTCCAAAATCTTACATGTGTCTTTGGAAGGGAACAATATCAAACAGGAGATTTATATGAAGTGCTTAGACAGAAATCTCAGCAAAGTCAAGCTTCTTTCCTCCTTTTTTTTTCTTTTCCCCCTGAATTTCCCACTTGTTAAATTCAGCAAACAATAATTTCAGACATATCCAAGTTCCACATAATAGTGTGATAATAAAAATATCATACATTATCAAAAATTAGTTAAGATGTGAAGAAATCAGTATTTTCAGATGAAACATTTCCTTTGAGTTTGATTTAAAAGCTATTTTATTTCCTTTAAAGACTGCATGTGTGGGGTAGACTTGTGTTTGACATAACTGCCAATCAACATGAGAGAAATGGAAGACTTCCATTCGTTTGAAGACAGATAAGTGCTTACATGTTAGTGAAAATAGTCTTGTAATGTTTGTACTAGGTACATCAAATTGGCATGTGAATTGCATCTTACACATACATTCTAATGTATTGTTCTCATGATAGGTCTGGTTTGGGAAATGTGGCACTTAGTGTGCCAGGTTTATCTGGAGATAACCCTACTGTAACTGGGAATTAGTATCTGGTTTTGCTTATGAAGGAAGAATGCAGTATAAGATGCTGTGAATTAATGATGTGTTACTAGAACATCTTTTGTAAGAACTATTCTTGTAAACATTTAAAAATGCTGTGGATAAATCCTAAGAACAGTAGATGTAAAGGATTTTTTAGATTTTTTAGAATGTACCAGTCCTGATTTGTAAAAATGAATGGAGAGGGAGCATATTTGGAAGCAAAATTGATATTATTTTGCTTTTCCTGAAAATTATTCTACTGTCTCTCGATTCAGTGGAGGGTAACATCCATTTCATTCTGTCCTTCATTTGTTGATCTTGTTAAGGCATCTCTTTCTCTTTTCCCCTACAAAACCCATTTAACACCCTCAATAATTTAAAAAGACAAGTGCTTTTTCAAGCTTTTCTCCATCCTTTTCCCTTGCTCTCTTTGATGTGTGCTTTGCAAGCTAATTCTTTATTGCACTGTTTATAGATTCTTTCTGTCAGGTGCAACACTGTGATGTATATTAGCCACAGCAGTTGCTTCTGCATGAAAAAGGTATAGGGAGGAAGCTAGAAGATCATGAGCTTGGGGAGGCTTGTTGGTCATAACTTGCAGCTCTGGATAGCAGTTTAATATAGCTATTAAAGACACAAATGCACACTCACACACAAAACTCTTTCACAAGTCCTACAAAATATAGTTCACAGGAGAAGAAAGAGTGCTAAGTCTGAAAAGACTGACAAAGACTGTAATTTTTCTCCTGTGAGATAATGGTTTGAAGCCAGCAGCAGATAAAAGATTGCTGTAAGAATGGCTTAATTCCCCATCTTGTAAAAGGATTAGATAATTCAGTCTCTTTATGGATTCCTTACTCTGGGAAATGTATTTCCACTTTTGGTTTTCCTCAGAAATCACTGTGTAGTGTACTTAAAATGCACAAAGACTTGCATTCACACATTTTGAAAAGGCAAACAGAACACAGAAAAGATTATTTTGCAGGCTGTGTTAATATGTAAGTTTTACTCAGCAAGTAGATATTCTAGAATTACCAGCTGAAAACATTATGTCTAAGCATTACCTACTGATGACATGGAAACCTTCCACAAAAATCTTCAAGAGTGACTGGAAAATGGTGCTTTTAATTTGCAGAAAGAGAATGGATTTCAACCAAAATCCATTTTTTACCACTGTTTTTATGAATTTTCAAATAATTTGCTGTGTTCGAGTGTATGAACACTGAGAAATAGTGTCCTTAAGGAAGTGAGTGCAAAAGCAAGAAACAGACTGTGATTTGAATGGTATCAGTGAAAATGATTTTAGATTAACTGTGTCTTAGATCAGGGTGAGACTCAAAAAATAAAAAAGCTGTTTATATCATAAATAGAATTGATGGTAATAACAACATACTCCTGCCTGATAGCTTTGCAGCTCTTCTTTGAAGTGGATTTAAAGGAATTATAAATCCACTGGGAAGCATGCTGATTATGTCGTTAAGCTTATATTCCTACATTTTATCCAAAAATTGTTTTAAATATCTGTATTTATTCATGTAATCTTACAGTTTAATTTTGGAAATGTCTACCTTACTTTATAATGTTCTGCAGGATAATCCAGTAGTCATCATGCTTAATTTCTCTTCAATACAGACGCTTCTGGTGTGTTAGTCTATGGTAGAAACAGAAGCTCTGACACTAGTTTCTTAATATAGCAAGGTGACATGCTGCAGAACTTTCCCGTTATTGTTTTAGATTTGAGAGGTGACAGCCACCCTCATTGCTCATCAAATTCATAATCCTCTGCTAGAGGATACTCCTCCCATAGATCTGTAAGACATTTTTCTTGTATAGTTCTTTGATCTAAAAAACATATAAACTTCTTTAAATATCTAATCATCATTAGGAAGGTAGAGCATATAGGTAAAGCTGATGAGGATTTTTAAAAGATGAAGAGTGCTTTTGCCTGTATATTGTTTAATAATATTTATGTAATATCATTTTGCCATTATATTAACTGGAAAGCTGGCACCCTTTTGTCTCTGTACCTGTGAATATGCTAAGAATTTTGCTGGCAGTTTTAATATTTCTAGTTTTGTAAAAGACATTAGTAAAACAAGTGGAATACGTCAGAAATTCCTGGCTTTATATTTGGGTGCTGAAAAAGCTTTGGATTTTACACCAGTATAAAGAAGTGCAGAACTTGTGGAGACAGTAAGTCAAGGTACATGAGATCAGAATTTGGATCAGTGTGTTTGGGAACAAAGAATGAAGTAAATTCACCATATTATAGGCAAGTCAGGACAAATGATTATGAAGCTTGAAGTACTCTTATTGGTGTTGAGGTTGCTAGGGAAAGGTGCAAGAAAATATTCAATGTAACCTAAAAGCATGTGGAGCCTTTCAGAACTTTTTTTGTCTGATCTCTTTTGTTGTAACTTCCCAGGAATTATGTATTTGTTATAGGGAAATTATAATTGAGTATTACAGTGCTATCAGAGAGATGTTATGTAAATGTAATGTTTTAAATTACAGAAAGGAAGCAGATGATTTGAAAAGAGAAAAAGCCCCACAAAACAAAAGAAACAAACAGAAGAAAGGAAGTCAAATAAGTCAAATTTATCCTTTTCCTCATCTCTGACTGAAGTACTTTTTAGCTGCCAAAGAAACATTGTCATGTTATATGTATAATAAGTTTCTTTTGTTAATAGGTTCATATTAATTAATCTTACAAAATGTATATTACAGTTTTTGATCCAAATTAATGACTACTTCATAAACTAACTAAATCACTGAAGAATTTGTTAGAATTTTTTCAAGAGCATCGTTAACCTACTTTGAAACAATTTAAGCAAAATAAATGATTCAACAAATCAAAGCCTCCTTAATACAAACATGACACTAGCTCTGTTTTTCAGAAAACTTTTCTCATTGTAGCCTTAAAAATGTACATCAGTCTTGGCTGATCATGAAAACAACTTTACTGTTCTGAAAACAACTTTACTCTTCACTGAAAAGTTTAAGGATTCTTTACCAAACTTTCCTCCTGCTTCTCACCATATTTAGCTCAAATAAGTCAACTAAGTCTTCAGCAATGCAGATCAGAAATTTTCCAATTAAGTGTGTGTTCTTCAAGAATCATGTTGCACAGAAATCAAAATGTTTTACTGTGTTTATTCAAATTCAACAAGATGTACCTGACACAGGGCAAAGCAGAGAGAATGGGTGGAGCTGCAGTGCTGAAACATGTCATTTCTCCCTTTCTCCTTGAAAATGCCCTTTTACAGTCTTGGACTGTCTGGCAGAATTCTTTTTCATTACTAAAAAGCCAGTAAAAGTGTTTGTATTGTCTTGAAATAACAGATTTTTAGGGTTTCTTCTCAAGTGGAATTTCAAAGTTTCTGTTATTCACCTCTGGGGAACATCAGAATTTGAGCACATTTATCCAGCTCTAGTTTGCTATTTCTAAAAATAAAAAGAAGTCGGTCGTGCACCAGAATTTGAAGGCCAGCCGTGTGCACAGCAATTATATAACTCTTGCCTATAGTTGTTTATTTGGGATCAAAGGAGATTTTGTCTAAAAATGATAACTCTTCTCCTGCTACGTTTTTGGAAGGACTAGAAGGGAATTTTGGCTATTTAAGTGACATATTTATGGAAGACTAGGTCAGAACAGTATTAACCTAAATATATAACCCAAATTCCTCTGTCTGTAAGTGACAATCACTCTCCTCGGAATTTGATTTGATACAGAAATTTCCTAAAGTGCAACCTCTACTATACACTAGCAAAAAATAATTAATATTGCACATACTTTGAATTGGTATTCTACTGAAAGAATAAATACTAGAGAACATGTATCTCACTATGAGGTGTTCAAAACATTTCCATTTCTCAGTTTTCAGAATACTTCATGACTTCTAATTAGGCCCTGATATTAGAAAGTGTCTATGCCTGTAATTAAGTGTTTGTAATTATTTTTATTAATTCAATACCCTTGGAAGTATTATGTGAACTTTGTATTTTGTAGCATTATTAAATTATTAATACAGTGTGTCCAGACTATGATATAATGTCTTAGGTGTGTAAACATCATCTCATGATGACTTTCTTCTAGCATTGAGACAATGACATATGACCATTATTCCTTTTGTCTAACTGGCTATGTTAACCTAAACAATCTTTGCACTATAAAAGTACATGAAATTTCAATAAAGACAGAATCTGTTAGAGACTCCATTTTAGCCGTTGTACAGCTTGTACACTGTCTTTCTTTCTTGGATCCTCTGGATCAGCACCATGCACTCAAGGCCTTTATTTGTTGTTGGCAGTTGTGATTTCAGAGGGTCCCGATCCCACCAAGTAGATGATTCCGGTTAAGGAATCACAACACACAACTGGCTACAATTTTTTTTTTTTACCTTTCCTATTCTGGTTAAACATCAAGTTTAATTTAATACTTATTTTAAGAATGTCATACAAGAACACTGTTGACAGAGGGGACAATCACAGTGTATGCCTACATGTAGTGCACTGGAGTTCCTAGGTTAGAATTTGTCCTGCATCTGTACTTGCAGTTGTGTATACAGGCAGGTGTAGACATACCCAGAGTTGCCCTCATATCTGGACTTACTTTTACCTCTTAAAAGTCCATTTTGCTCAAGAGTAAATGTTTCTATAAATTTCAAATCGGCAAATGCATACTAGCTTTAAATCATGGAGAAAAAACCCACAATTGTAATTCAGCTTCTTAACTGTCCCCTGCTATATTTTCCCCAAGATATAGTTTAATTCCAGTGCCATATTGTCTAGGAGTTCTACAGCTGTATGAGGGCTACTGCATTGTTTTAAGAACGGTATGAGTGGGGAAATCACAGGAACTCATGCTTTTCTCTCTCCTTCTATCCTCATTATCCCTACTCTTCATTAGGCACCCATTATAATTATTTGGTTTAGGATGCTATTCGATTGTTTTTTGATTCATATAAGGAATTGTTTTTTACGATGATTTTATCTTTCTTTTTAGTTTCTAGGTGGAGTCATCAATTTATCATCTTTCTAAAGCAACAATTACCATAAGAAAAAGAAACTGTCCTTTAAATAGCTCATGTAAAGTGGATATAAATAGGTATCAGAGAGCTTTGAAAACAAGACCACTAGTTCTGTCCCACAAAAAGAATGGGAAAATGCAATGTAGCTGATTACAGTAAAGAAGAGCAGTAAACTCAGCTGGACTGTGGATATTATCAACATTTATTTTCTTGTCAAATATGTCAAGCCTTTTTCCGTCTGGTAAAAAAGGTGATTTCTATTGAAATATCAAATTGCAACATCCTCATCTTGATGACATGCCCTGTTGTCCAACCATCTGTGTGTTAAGAAAAGCATATTAAATGCTTGTGTTCGGCATTGCATTTAACATAGAAAAAAAGAATCTATAATTTGAATCTTGAGTCTGTTTTTAATATTGGCTGTTTCCTTGCCCTGATGAGACAATATAGGATTTTATTATGCTTAATATCATGGATGAAGGGGTAGAGTGTTTCTCAGCAAGTTTGCTGATGACACAAAGCTGGGAGGAGTGGCTGATGCCCCAGAGGGCTGTGCAGCCATTCTGGAGGATCTCAATAGGTTGGAGAGATAAATAGAAAAGAATTGTCTGAAATTTGTCTAAGACAAATACAGCGTCCTGCACCTGGGGAGGAGTAACCCCATGTACCAGTACAGCCTGGGGGCTGACCTGCTGGAAAGCAGCTCTACAGAGAAGGGACTGGGGGTCTTGGTGGACAGCAATCTGTCCATGAGCCACAGTGTGTTCTTGGGGCCAAGCAGGCTAGTGGTATCCTGGGGCATGTTAGGAAGAGCATTGCCAGCAGATTGAGGGAGGTGATCCTGCCCATCTATTCAGCCCTGGTGAGGCCGCATCTGGAGTGCTGTGTCCACTAGTGGATTCCTCTGTACAAGAGAGACTTGGAGCTCCTGGAACAGGTCCAGTGGAGGGCTGCAAAAATGATTAAGGGACCAGAGCATCCCTCTTATGAGGAAAGGCTGAGAGTTGGGCCTGTTCAGTGTTGAGAAAAGATGACTGGGAGGAGAACCTCATCAATGCAATACAAGTATCTAAAGGAATGGTGTCAGGATGATGGAGCCAGGCTCTTCTCAGTGGTGTCAAGCAATAGGACAAGAGGCAAGAGGCAGAAACTGATGCACAGGAAGTTGCAGCTGAATACAAGGAAGAACTTCACTGTGCACTGGAACAGATTGCTCAGAGAGGTTGTGAACTCTCCCTCACTGGAAATATTCAAGAACTGTCTGGACACAATTCTGTGCTATGTCCTCTAGGATGACCCCACTTGAGCAGGCAGGTTGGACCAGATGACCCACTGTGGTCCCTTCCAAATTTGACCCGTTCTGTGAATCACGTTTTCTAAGTCATACTGCTGATATGACTGTTATTTACACACCCACAAGCTTGTTTGTAGTGGTAGACCTGGTATAATGCTGCTACACTCATCTTGTAGAATTTAATCAGAATGTCTTTTCATCCTGAAATCCTTGACAGTTTTCTTGAAAGAAGTCCTGCAGAATGCATTTTGGGGTCAAAGCAAATTGAAATACTTATCTGGAGGCTGTTTGCCTTTGTACCTCTTGAACTTCCAACATTCAGCTGATAACTGAAATAATGGCCTCTGAGCAAGAGATCACACCAGAAACAGATTGCATATGGGAAAAAATGCTGGCCATCAGGCATGAAGTTTAGAATCCCAGTAAAATAATTAATTGCTGAAATACTGTTTTGGTTAATAACTGAAGCAGTCCAGAAAGTGCTAATAAGATAGTAGGTTTTAGGTGCCTTTTCTAGACCTTAGCTTCTTTCTAATCTATGTTTCTTTCTCAAGATGTTTTAAATGTTTTCATTTTACTGTGGAGTTATGAATAATATTACTTTGCAAAAGAAATTGGAATCGTACAAATAACAGAATTCTTTTGGCAAGAATTAGTATTTGTGACTTTTTTGATGCTTGAGTCACATAAGACTCTATTCTAACATGAATTTATATGTAAGAAATACATAAATAAGTTGAAAATTGAATGTGAGAATGAGGTCCAGATATGTGAAACATCTTATCCACCCATTCACCCAGTACCCCAGCTGTTTCTTTTTACAAAGAGAAGCCATATGAAATAGATTTTCTGATCTGGTACTTTGAAAAGATTTTTTTTTTGTGTATTTTTCATGAGGCAGTGATCCACTTAAATTTATTTAAATTCTAGAATAAGATGAGAATAATTTCAGTTAATTTTGTCTGGTTTAGATTTGTGGAAGCTCAAAATGGGAATATATCGTAAAATCTTGAAAATTCTGATGGGTAAAAGGAGCAGCTCCTAATTCCAGAGGTGGTTTTTACATGGCTGCAATATAAGCAGAGAAGGCTGGAATAATTTTCTTTGTAATTAAACATAAAAAAATTACCAACATGGCTAAAGAGTACCTCACTTCTGGTTCCTGCAATCCTGTGCGTATCTTTGTAAGACTGTGTATGTGCTTGTAGTAAGCTTGTGTATGTGTGTAATGAAGGACAGGTAAATTTTATTGCAAAGGAAAATGATGTGATTTTTGGGATCTTCCTTTCTTTGCATAGTTTTTTAATTTGCAATTTCTTTTCTCCCTATTTGAGTATCTTTATGGTAACAGTACAAAGTTACTTGTTTCTGTTTGACTGTCATCTTTAGAAGAGCCTGTTTGACAAAGTAGGCTTTTAAAGAATTGGCAACTGGAGCATTGGAAACCACATACAGAACTATAAAAGATTCATAGAGGTATTATTATAAAATTAGGTTTACTGCTTCTAGGTTTTATATTTTGTTGCCTTGAGGACTTTCGTATTCTATGGATCTGCCTCCTTAGGTAAAAAAATTAGGAATTTACATTGAACTTTCCATCACAAATAAACCATTCTAGGGGCAATAAGAGGATATGAAGTAATTGGGAGTATGGGATGAAATGGTTTTGAGAAATATGAACAGATGACGTAAGGTTGAAATAGATCAGATAATTTTGAGAGTCATAAAATATGAAATTCGGATAGGGCAGATATGGAGGTTCTGCTTGGTTTCAAAGGTTAATTCAAAGGTTAGTGTAAAGCAGCTGCAGAGAGTAAGAATACAGAGTAAAAAGAAAATTTTTTATGAGAGAAGTTATTTCTTTCCCCATGGTTTTACTTAAATGCATTTTTATTATTCCTGGGCTTTGCAAAATGGAATTGCATTTTTCTTTTTATTTTTGTGTCTGAATAAATCCAAGGTAAGATAACCTTTATGTAAATAGCAGTTATATTGTATTAAAAGCTACAAACCATTTCTTCAGAGCAGGATCTTCACTCACAATTTGTAATGGCCTGAAGAAGAATGGTAGGACTCTTTGGATGCTAATTTAAAAGAACAGACACAAGCATTATTTTTGTAAATTGCTGTCAAGCCATTGCAGTCAGCTGGTGCAGGGGGAAAGCCTGAAGACAACGTCTGCCATAATTACTGTATTTTCCTTTTAAAAATTAAAAGAGGAAGAGGAAATACTCTTGCATGCATTTCACTACCTGGGTTATCCTTGGCTAAGTGCCAGCTCTCTGCGCGGCCAATAGGATGACAGGAGAAGATAGGAAATAAAAGCTTGTGGGTTAAAATAAAGACAGGGAAAATTCTTACCAGTTACTGTCGTCGATGAACAAAACCTGACTTGGGGAAAATTAATTTAATTTATTGCCAATTAAACTAGATTTAAGTTATGAAAAACTAAAAGACAGATATTCCTCCTCCCTTTCTGGGTGCAGCTTCACTCTTTCACTCCAGACTCTTCTCCCCATGCCCTGAGAAGTACAGGGGAGATGGGGAATGTGGGGTTTTGGTCAGTCCATTACAGCTTCTCTCTGCCCTTCCTTGCTTATCACGCTTTTCACTTGCTCCAGAGTGGGCTCTCCCAACTGGCTGCTGTCCTCCAGAAAAAAAATCTGCCGTCTCGTGAGCCACAGTCCTTCCAGGACATAGTCACCTGCCCTGGTGTGGGTCCTCCACAGGCTTCAATGGATATTGGCTCTGGTGTGCATTCACCATGGACTGCAGGGGAGTGTCTGCTCTGAAATGTAGAGCAGCTCCTCCTCTGACCTCTGCTGTTTTCCACTTGTTCTGTTCCTTGCTCTTCTGCCTGTGTGGCATTATTTGCTCTTCCTTAGCTGTTTTCTCCAAGGTGCCACCATTTTGACTAAAAGACTCAGCCATGCCCTGCTATCGTTCTTTGGAGCCAGATGGAACAACCTGTGTCTGGTTCAGGACAGCCCTAGGCCCTTCTTACCAAGCCCCACCACTGTCAACACTTTGACAGGGACATCCAGTACAATCATATCCAAATAAAATGTTTTTAAGGTAGCGAGGGAAGCTTTTGGCTTCATATGCACACAATACCACCAAACCTCCACTTTTGTTAAATAAGACTTGCAAAAATACAAAAGCTAGGATTTAGTTTGCTGCAGGTTTCTTGGAGGCTAGTTTTGGTTATAAGGCAATCTGGGATGTCATGATTGAAATGGGGTGTGGGTTTTTCAGCAAATCTCCCCTTTTAATTAGGACAATGTTATGAGTAGGATATGCAGTCAGGGATAACAATCTTCTGTGTCTTATCTATGGAATATGATTGCAAAAGTTTTCATTGCATTTTTTCACAATTTAGATTGCAAGGGGATAATTTGGCAGAAAGGCCAGAAGATGTCTCCATGGTATCTCAGACATCTGAGCCAGCAGTATCAGACTCTGATGGTAAGTTACATAAATATTTGCTGCTCATAAAAAAAATAAAAAAACCCAAACACTGACATCTTGAATTTAAGAATAGAGATTATGTCTGTAAAATTTAAACAGAGAGTGTTCCTGGGCATTTGAACTCAATAATTTGCTATTCAAATCTGTTTGAAGAGCCACTAACATGATTTTTGGCATGGCTAATTAGCGCTTCACAATATCCTAGGCATATGTTGAGAGCTGTCTTGGGCCAGAATTTGTTCTTAGTCGACAGTTTGTATGTTACCACACTATTTTGCATGTAAAATAGCTTAATAGCATAGACATGGACTATTCACTGCCAGTTGGCTTCTATGCCAAACACTCACACGATTCAAAAAATATACAGTAAAAATAGAGTTTATATAATAATTCTGAAGAACATTTTTTCTCCTCGTACAAACTTGATCATATGTTGTACTAATGTGCAGTCCAGACACTCAGACATATTTCAATTTCTCCTCAGGTTTTGAAACACAACATATGAAATGCTGGAAAAGGCACTTCCTAAGGGATATCTTTCCACGGAATGCCCAGCTTTCCTATGAAAGATAAAGTTAATGAAGGTTAACTTTATCTTTGCTGTCACTGGAAAAGAAAGAGAAAGGAATAGGTGTTTGGACAGAGAATGTACAGAGATAAATCTTTCAGTCCATTCCCTTACTGTTGGGCAGAACTAGCCAAGTCTAAGAATTGTAGGGTTTGCTTTGCAGTATAGTCTTCAGCAGCCATGGAGAAATCAGCCGTGTTGATCAATTAACACACACACAGAAAAAATCAGACTCAACTTTTGGTTTTAATTATCCTACTAATTGTCTTCTATTTAGTGCAATTATGTGTGCTATTAGGTATCAGGGAAACCTGAGTTCTCACTCATTTCTCTTGCCTCATTTGTAAACCAACCTTTAGTCACTATTGCGTCTTTAAAGATAAATTTTCCAGCCTGGTCTTGTGAGAATGCATGGTTTCATGCAGTCAAGGCGTTGGCTTTTCGTTTTATCTGCCATTGATCAGTTAGTTAAAGAAAAAAGTAAGGGACTCAGAATCTCAAAATATGATATCCTTACAATCATCATGAAGATTCTCAGCAAGAGATGCTTTCATTGGTGACTTTACTCAAGCCCTGTGAAAGGAAGGCAAAATTCTTCTGTTTTGAGAATAATTCCCAGAAAGAGAGGTGGTGGTGGCTTGTTTGGGGCAAATAAGGGAATATGCAAACCTGAGATTATTGCAGTAAAAGCAAATGGTGGAGTAAAACATACATGTAGGAAAAAGTTCTATAGTTCATGAAATAATTTGTTTTGAACAGATCTCACCCTTCTTTTTCCTTCCTGTGTACTCTTGATCTTTTAATGAAAATATCCCTACTTTGCCATGCCATCTTCTGAAATTGTAGGCTGCAGTAGAACAGCTGTTGCTAAGTGGCAGAGGCACCAGGACTAAAGAAGATGAAACCATCAGAAGGTTCTGGATGCTGTGTAATGTTGAAGCTGAATCTTTCATGGTCACAGGCTATGGAGCACAAAAGTGCTCTACCTGTTGTAACTTGGGCCACTTCATATGCTTCTGGACCCTCTGTAGTCAGTATGGCCATAGAGAAGATGGAAAAATCTTTCTCTAACTAAAAAACACCTTCAATAAAATATCATGACTAAAAGTTAAATAGGTAGGACAACAATATTCGTGTTGTTAGAAAAACTTGTCTATCTTATGTGTGGGTGAGTACACATGAACCTGTTAGTCATACAAGCTATAGGTAAAAAGACCAACAGTAACGTAATGCTAAATTACTATCAAGAGTCACTCTCAGAAGTGTTCAGCATTTCAAAATGTATGGTTTGGATTTTTTTCCCCTTAAATGTTGGCTAGTAATACATTTAGATTTGAAAAAAACCCACAGCTGTAGGCACAGACTAGAAACAGGCACAGAACTCACGTAACTGCCCATTCTATCAGCCTTTCTTATAAATGCAGCACATTACTTGCTCTCTGTGCATCTGATATTTAATTTGAATAAATATGTATGAGAAGATGATAAAAGAGACTCCTAAAGATATTGTTAAAAACCCCTAAGTAACCAAGGCATTGTTGCACTGAATTTTTAGTTATGTCCACTTACAGGTGTATTATATAATGAAAAAGTGACTAACAGGCTTCACTTACTAGGTTTATTTGAATTTATTTTCTGCTGTTGCTTATCAGTACCAATGACCATAGTGAGGGAAAACTACATTAGGAGGTGCTGATGCAAACCATTCGTTCAAGAATACGCAAGTGAGGTGCTGATGCACAGCAAAGTTCAGGGTAGCTTTCTTTTATAGTGATCTGGTTTTGGGCTAATGGGAAATTGTTGTTACATCTGGAACATCTCTCCTGTGGATTTCAAATGAACTAAGTTCAGAAGTAATTGGCAGCACATCTGATCTAACAGGCTTTATAAATAAGCCTCACTTGAAGCAATTCCACCTCATAAAGTCAATGTAGTAGCTTATGTGAAAAGATCATTTGCAGCATCAGACACTATAGTGACTCCACTGGCAATCTGGATCTGGTTCTAATTAGCCACTCTGCTGACTTCCCTCTAGTATAATTCTTCTGAACTGGAAAGAGTTTGATCTAAGTAGTAAAAATGAGAGACAGCAATGAGGTCTCAAGATCGAAGAATATAAGACACTTTAAAGCTGCAAGGTTTTTTCACTGTCCTAAACTATACCTCTTAGAAATGTTTCTCTTTCCCATTGGACTTAACAGGTAAGAACTAAGGGAAGAATTTAACAGCTAGGGTTTTGATTTTGATTAGAAGTAGCAGTTTCAGTGACTGCACACAGTAAACTTCCCCTGTAGATGTCAAGCCTATCAGGCTTGTCTCTTGGATCAGCCCTCCACTGAGCCCTGCTCTTGTTCTGTAGAGGTAGATGGGGAGAATGGCTGAGGCCTCAAAAGATAGATACTATGACAGAATTGATCCAGAAAAATCTACATCCGTCAACCTTCAGTACGTTTTTCAGGTTAGGGGGATTGTAGAAGCGATATACCACTGTGTTTTCGGGTTTTTTGCTTGGGTTTTCTTTTTTTTTATATTTAAAAATAGTATCACTATAGGATAATTGTTCATTTATTCCCAATTTCCTGTAAGTAACATTTCACTTGTATCATTCTCTTGTGCTTAAAAGTATCTTAACATCTGCATGAAGCCATGATATAAGGCAGCAAACGAAGACTTTATAGCAAATAAAGTTTTTGCAATCTATGCATTCTTGTGGAAGGAAACTTAAAACACAATGACTTATTAGAGAGTAATCTCTTAATATGGGGCAAAAGAAGTGTAGCATTTCAGAAACACTCAAATTTTCTGAGAAAATCTGTTTGTATGTGTGAGTTTCTTTGCAGTGTATATCCAACTTCACGTATTTCTGAGATGCGGGCAAAGACTTGTTTTTTTGTGACTCTACCTGGAATAATATAATTGGAGCAGAAATTAGAGACTCTGTGGTACTATGCTAATGTCTAAATGTGGTGTTTCCTATTCTATTGTGCTATTAGACCCACAGCAGTACAGATTATATTGTGATACATACTTAGTTTGCTAAACAAATTATACTAGAGCAATTTTCACATCAGTAGTTCATCCCTATCAAACAGGAGTCACTGATTTTTATTATTTGCAGCCAGACAGTAGAAACTTGGAAAAAACCTTAAATGTATAGCTTCTACATAGTTGGGGGTGTGTTGTTTTTTTGTTTGTTTCCTTTTTGTTTCTTTCTTGCTTTTTTTTTTTGTCATGGTTTTTTGTTGTTGTTTGGGTTGGGTTGGTTTTTTTCCCCTATAAGGTCAATACACCAGAAAGTTCAAAACAGGCATTAAGATGTAGAGGCATAATTTGAAATTGGGGATGTCAAATAGATATACAAACATATGAAACACACATGGTGTTACTCCAGATGGAACTACATGACCAGGGTAAAAAATTAACGATGCAAATATGTGGAAGCTAGGATTGAGAACTAGATAATGCAGTGGAAAAATGTGGCATCATCTCCCAATTCCTGCATAGTTCTCTGATCGCAATTTTGCATCATTGTCAGCTCTCCTTTCTCCACTTTCATTTGTGTTTACAGTGAATGTGGTAACCACTGTTGCCATATTTCAGTATAGTTCTAATTTCACAGTAAGTATAGTCTAAGATACAAATCAGGGTCAGAAAACGAGGCCTTCCTTGCTGAGTGCCTGAATAACAGTGAAACATATGGAAGATCAGGATATTTTGTTTTCCTGGGCTGCTCATGCAACATCTAAGTGTCTATCAATGTTAGGCAAAGAGTGAAACTGCATATCATGTTGCTTGGAAATTGCTTTCTCTGACGTGGGTGCATAAAATCTGTTTTAAGTCATTGCATATGCATGAAAGAGGCATTCTAGACTTCTCGCAAAATTCTGTCATGTTACAAATGTGGTAATATGGGCAAAAATTATAGCTTGCATGGCTTTTAGATGTTGCCTAAATTGACCAGAGTGTTTAACTTCAAGGATTTTGACTGTGTTCTAATTAGCATAACATAATTAAATCTAATTTTATCTTTTTTTTTTAAAGCTGAAGATCCACTACTCACTTGTGTAAAGGACAAACGGTATCTAATTTTAATAGTAAAGAACCTACAAGACACCTTGAAAGCTGAAGGAAGCTTGCTTGTCACTCTAGTCATATTAGAGACATTGTTCCATGTTGCATTAAGCTTATAAAGTAAAATCAGAAATAGATTAAAATCCATTGAAGTGTAACTGAAAAGTGATGCATTTACAGTAGCCACATTTACTTTCCCAGCAATTAATTTATTGGCATTTTATTTTCAAAGAGACTAATGCTAACTTAATTAGAGTGATTTACTTCTCTTCTCCCTCTTTGGAACAGCTCAAGTACCCGGGGTTGAAACACTTACAGAAGATACTGATGATTTTCAGAGTGCCTCTCAAGTGGCAGGATCTGTAAGTATCTTCTCTTTTGGATAGTCCTTTAAAAATTTGTTGTTTTAAAGTTTCATTAAAAATAGTTTTTGCATAAAGGTAACAGCTGTGCTTGCCAGCACTGTCATCCTAAAAAGAAGAACACTGAATTACGTAATCCTTCCAGATTTTCAGTACTCTGTCTGTTTTCCTTCTAGAAAAGGTGATATTTTGAAATACATTATTATAATCTCCTACAAAACCATATGTTGTTAGACTTACACATATAGCTCCCATTGAAAGTGCAGTCATTATACACTCTGTCCGTATGGTTTTAAATGTTAGTCAAATATTCATTTACTGGATAATACTCAATTTTGCAAATAGAAGAGAACAAAATAATTCAAACTCTAAATTTCATGTGAAATTATATCTCACCTATCATTTTACTTTTTGTTAACATTTGCTTTAAAACTAATAAACAAGAGATGTCTAGTTAAAATGTATGACTATATATTTTTTAAGAATGCAACATTATCCTTGATAATATTTTCATCAGTTGTTTTAGTTTAAAATTTGCAGATATGAATTTTTCAGAAAAATAGCAAAGTAATTCCAAAAGAAGTATATAATCATCATTTTCATGGTAGTCGTATTGCATCAAGGGTTTGGATATAGGTTAAATGAGGGATTGCTTTTTTATAAGACAAATAATTTGACAATAGTTGTTTGTTTTTGCAAAAATTTGAAACAGGTGTAAGAGGCACATTAATGTTCATAGCACACTTTAGGGTTGATACAATGAAAAGGACTCAGTATTTGTTAGCTAAGGAAAAAGGGCAATATAAAGAAAAGAAGGATGGCAATGTAGGCTGATCCTGCAATCTTTCAAGCATCTGGTTAAGTAGTACTAATAAAGCTAGATATTATTGAACATACAGTATTTCCAACAAGAGTTATCAAAGCAGTTGACAGATAGAGAGTTCCAGATCCATTCCTAAAGGTCTTTGAGAGCTTGGAGTATGAGAATCTCACAGAGCACTTGCATATATTTGGGCAAAAAGGATAAACAACAGAACTTCAGCTGCCATTGATTGGAGCTGCTTTCTCAAGCCTCCTGCTTCACACCACTGAATAGAGGGGTATAAAGAATTTTGCAGCACTTTCTTAACTCATGTTCCCTTATTGATTTGGGCCTGGAGCTACTAACTTTATCAGTTCTGCAGACATGTAGCATAGGGAAAGAGCACCAAATTGAATTACACAGAAAAATAAAAATACAAGTTAAAAATAAGATCTCTATGCTTATTAGCAAAATCTTGTTACAGAAATGTACAGCCTTCAACAGAATAGTTTTATATATGTGCTCTATATATGCACACTTAGGAATGAACAAACAGTATGTACCTCTGTCATTAAATGCCTTGCTAGTTCCAGGTTACCTGGAGAAGTAGACTGGCTGTTGCTGTCATTGCCAGTGCTGCAAAGAGAAGACAAGAGCAGTTGCAGCTATTGTTCTGCCCGCCCATCCTCTCCTCGGGGCAAAGGCAGCTCGTTTCACTTCCCTGAGCTCTTGGAAAACTACTTTGCTTAAGTTTTTAAGGTGCCAGTTACTGTTAGTTCATATGCTTTGGGATTTTTTTCAGGCTGTTTTTTCGGTGTATTTTGTCTTGAAGTTCTTGCTTAAATAGTGTGTAGCTAGATGATTATGTACTTTTCTCTCTTTAAGTAAGATTTAGGAATCCAACACTCTTTGTCTGTTATAGTATCTCCTCAAAAAGAAACAAATAATCCAACTGTTCCTGTTGCCTTTTAGGGCTCTGAAGGTGAGATCTGTTCCCTGGTCCTCTAATAACTTTCAGTGAGACTTATTCTTTGACAATCTTGACATATAAAATCTAGGGATAAAACTAAGGTTTCTTATAGGAAGGCTGTGAAGATAAATGCATTTCCACAAATCCTTCAAAACAGTATGAAATACGCCTGTAAAATTACTTCAGAATTGATTTCAAAATACACTTGACTTGAATGATTTTGAGATGTTACATGAGATACAACATGAGATACAACATGAGGGGAAAATATAATAAGATCATCAGATATTGCTCATAAGTTGGACAAATTGGTTCATGGCATTCAGTCAAATGTGCATATTACATGTGAAAATTCCTGATGTGGTTCAAGGTGTTCAGTGTTTAATATTGGAACTGTATTCCAATAGGGGGTAATTTGAGTCTGTTGCTAGTTAAATGGACCATTATAATAAATTTTCTTCGCTAATGTATATTTGACAAATTTTCCTCAAAGGTGCCTTGGCCTTTAGATGATAAGTGTTTTTGGAAAAATTGTGGGAAAAAGTAGAAGGAGTTATGCATAAGGATCTTTAAAAAATAACTATGTGGCTTATTTTTTTCCTGTCCCATATATGCATGTTTAGATTGGATATCAGGAGGAACTTTTTCACAGTGAGAGTGATCCCCCACTGGAATGGGCTTCCCAGGGAGGTGGTGGAGTCACCGTCCTTGGATGTGTTTAAGGATAGGTTAGATGATGAACTTAGTGGTATGGTTTAGATGGTTTAAATGGTTTAGATGGTATAGATGTTACACTGATGTTGGGTAGGTTGTTAACCTAGGTAAAGGTTGGACTTGATGAACTCCATGGTCTTTTCCAACCTTATTAATTCTGTGTAATTCTGTGTGTAATGTATATGTGTAGCTACTTGAAGGGAGGCAAGGTCCCCAGCAGCTACACAAAGTGACACATGCTCCAGATGCATTGCAAGCCAGGAACAACTTTATTGTTAGCACACACACTTTTATAGGTTGCTAATGTGTCCACGCAACAAATCAAGTAAGATTATTGGATAAAGGGTCTTGTTCACACAACTTTCCTAAATATTTGATTGGTTGGCACATTACCAGCATTGAAAACAATAGAATATCATTTATCACTTATCAATGTCAAAATACAAAGGAAAGACTCATTTCACTGTCTCCTGAAGCATGAAGTCTGTCAGTCAACCAGCCTCAAGGACACAGAACTTTTCTTTCAAGGTCAAACACATTGACTATACTCACATACTTGTAAGATCTTTGATGTATAATCTGGATGCTAGTACTCAGAAGAGATAGGCAACATCTATGTCTATAACATAGTTCATGTGATTTTTACTATAGTTATGATTTTCTTGTAGCATTACACATGTTTAGTGTTCTATTTCTGAAAAATCAGGGAGTTTTGTAGTTGGACCTTTTTCTTTTAGCTTTTTTTAAAGTAGAATCTTTTGCTACAATTATTTTCTCATGAAAAGAGTTAATTTGAAAAATTGAGAACTTGGATTTTCTACCTGGACTTCAGCGAAGCCTTTGACACTGTCTCTCGTAGCACACTCCTGGAAAAGCTGGCAGCCCACAGCTTGAGCAAGTGCACTTCGCACTGGGTTAAGAACTGGCTGGATGGCCGGGTCCAGAGAGTGATGGTGAATGGTGCTGCATCCAGCTGGTAGCCAGTCACTAATGATGTCCCACAGGGATCAGTGTTGGGCCCAATTCTGTTTAATATCTTTACTGATGTTCTGGATGAAGGGATTGAGTCCATTAGCAAGTTTATAGATGACACCAAGCTGGGAACAAGTGTCAATCTGTTAGAGGATAGAGAGCTCTGCAGAGGGATCTTGACAGGCTGGATAGATTGGCAGAATCCAATGGCATGAGAATGAACAAATCTAAGTGCTAGGTCCTGCACTTTGGCCACAACAACTTCATGCAGCGCTACAGGCTGGGGACAGTGTGGCTGGAGAGCAGCCAGGCAGAAAGGGACCTGGGAGTACTGATCAACAGCCATCTGAACATGAGCCAGCAGTGTGCACAGATAGCCAAGAAGGCCAATGGCATCCTGACCTGTAACAGGAACAGTGTGGCCAGCAGGACTAGGGAAGTCATTCTTCTCCTGTACTCAGCACTGTTTAGGCCGCACCTCGAGTATTGTGTCCAGATCTGGACCCCTCAATTTAAGACAGATGTTGAAATGCTCAAACACGTCCAGAGAAGAGCAACAAGGATAGTGAAGGGACTGGAGCACAACAAGCCCTGTGAAGACCAGCTGAGGGAGCCTGGAGAAGAGGAGGCTCAGGAGAGACCTCATTGCTCTTTACAACTGCCTGAAAGGAGATTGTAGCCAGGTGGGGGCTGGTCTCTTCTCACAGTTAACCGGGAAAGAATGAGAGGACACAGTCTCAAGCTGCATCAAAGGAAGTTTAAGCTGGATGTTAGGAAAAAAATTTCACAGAGTGATTGGCCATTGGAATGGGCTGTCCAGGGAGGCAGTGGAGTCACCATCCCTGGAAGAGCTTAAAAAGAGACCAGATGAGGCACTTAGTGCCATGGTTTAGTTGATGAGGTGGTGTTGGTAATAGGTGGGACTTGATGATATCAAAGGTCTTTTCCAACCTAGTTAATTCTGTGATTCTGCTGCACAGTCTCAAACAAGGCATTCTAAATGGATGAGTAAAGCTAGCAAAAAGCTGTTTGAAATATTTGCAAGAATCAGCACTTTTCCCAAGTGTTTTAAAAGAATTCAAAGGAAAAGCAAGTATTCAAAACATCCTTAGAAATCCTAGTTTACTGTCTGGCTCAGTTTCTGGCTAATATTTAAGATAACAAAAAATGCTGGGCCAAATGCAAAAGATTTTTCTTGAGATATTTTCAGTGTGGTGAACTCAGAGTCCTATTTTACTTTATGTTTCTGCAAATGAATTTTATAAATATTTGGCTAGCAGGCTTTAAGAAAACACAGAAGTGATACTGTGAAAAATATAGTTGTGCTGGAATTCTAGAAGAAATGGAAAAGCAAAGTCAGGGAAAGTTAGTAACTTTACATTGACTAATAAAGACAGCACATGCACTGAGCAGATCATATTGAGTAGCCTTTGCCTTCCCTCTGAGTTGCTTCTTTTGCCACCTAGATCTAAGAGGATTCATGCTTTCTTAGTCTTTTTTTTATGTGAATCTGTGTTCAGTCATCTTGTTTTGCATGTGCACATAAAAAGGTATATTTTTCTTTTCAAATTATCCATGTAAGGGAAACCAATCCAAATGTAACAGAAACTGGAAGAAAACAGTTCTCCAACAGCAAAAAGCATTTCTGCATGAATTTGCCTTGGGTTTTGCTCTTTATTACTGTGGGAAAACCACTGTAATAAAGTGTTCTATAAAACTATTTTAAATAAATTTTCTCCTGTTTTCACTACTGCTTTAGAACTTTTCATTTGCTGTCATAGAACAAATACAGACATAGATTTTCTGTGATAAATGCATAAATTCCTTAATGATAATTCAGTTTGTGAAAAGACTTTAGGCACCATACACAAGGAAAAATTAAGCTTTTATTCTTGCTATCTGTATATGTTGAATACAATAATATTATGATGATACATGATTTAAATGCTATTTGTTAGAAATTTTCATGGCTTTTCCCACGATTTTCCCTTAAAACAATGCTAAGAAGCAACTTGATTTCTTGTAAAAGTTTGAGTATGATCAACAGGTCTAAATAACCTAAACTTCAATATTTAACTAAATCTCCTGGCCTGGCATCACTTTTTAGCATTTAGCAAGTTAGTAATTAAAATAATTATTTGAAAGTTGCACTGCCATATCAGAAACAACAACAGTGCACCTTTGAGGTAGTATGAATTATGAAGGTCATAGTTATATACTATTCACATGAAATTGTTGTGTTCTGATACAAAAGTTTTCAAATCCAAGCTGAATTTTGTGTGTGGAAATTCAAACACCTACAGTTGAAATTTTAACTTCAAATTTTAAATCTAATGTAAAAATAATAACAGATAATATTAGATTGCTGCAACTCTTCCACAGCTAGTCAAAAAACCCCTTGTGCAATGTTTAAGATAAACCACTATAAAATAAATTAACTGTACAAGATTGTTAGAAGAGCATAATATCATGGTTCTCGGGAAATAAATGATAATTCCTAGAAGTAGTTAAGCAAGTAGTTTGAATTGCATACCTTGAATCTTTTTGGTTGAGACCTCTCCTAGGTAAAGCAAATTCCATAAAAGAGATGTAGCATCTTCTACAGCTGAAAAAAAATTAAAAAAAAATTCTTATTTTTATAATTACCTTTTTCTTTGGACAACACCCGAAGTACTTAAAAAAATTATCATTTCTTACCTATTGATTATTTTTTTTACCAATACTCTATTACGTATTGCAAAACTTGAGCCCCCCTGGGTGTCTGCCTGACCCATATGGTACATGGTGGGGCTGCCCTTATCCTGAGGCCCAAGGATATGGATTGCTTCCAGAAAGGCCTCTGCTTCTCATAATTTCATCAGCCCCACTGGCAGGCGTTGACTGCAGCATGTTCTTGCACTTCTGTGGGGATCTAACATGGGCAGACAGACAGGAGGGCAGATTTCTTCTTGAGTGAAAATGGCCTTATTAGAAAATATCTAATTCTCTAAAACGTAATTTTAAATTGAAAGAATAATCTGAAATTTAGAAAAACATATATATTAAAAAAAAAAATCGAGTGCCTTGTTTTTACCTGTCTAAAAGTTTGGGTTCCTGGGCATGACAAATTCAGAAATATTAGTCTAAATAACAGTAATTAAAACAGAACTGAAGCTTAGAAAAAAAATATTCTGTTTGCATTTCAGAAACAAATGTGATTCTCTGATGTCCACATATTTCCTGTTTTCCACTTGCCTGTAAACAGAAAAACTATGTGTAACTTAACTCAAACTACCATTTTTTTAGTGTAAGTTTTAGCATAAAATGTGCTGGCTGACTGCCATGGGAAGCAAAAAGCTTGTAATTTCAATTACATAGTATTTCAAGTAGAACAGGCCCTAGTATGGAAGGTGGGGATTACAGTGGCAGCTGATACTGCAACAGAGCTCTGAAGGCTTATTCTTTTTACGGTATCAAAGCCCTGTGTTGACTAGCTCACCTTACATCCTTGAACAGCCTATGGAAGCTGAAAGTTTAAATGTTTGGTAAATTCTGTACAGAAAATACATTTTGTGTACAGAGTCTTCAAACAAAGTATTGCCCAAATGTTCTGCCAGTTTCTTGGCCAGAGTGGAAGGGACATTTGCAAAAAAATTGTTCAATAAAGAGGGAGTTTTTTGGCATTTGAAGGGATTGCTGTCAAATATGTCTATTTAAGATATTTAAGCTTTTCAGTAAAGAAATGGTAGGTTATAGATAGAAAGCTAAGCACAGTTTTATTCTTTCCATTTTTATCCTCTGAAGTTACTAATAAAATTTTCACTTAGCTAGCAAAACTATGTAGAAGAAAAAGCACAATAAAAATGCATTGCCTAAACTGACAGGAACTAATTAATTTGGTTTACCTCTTTTTTCCTCATTTCACTGTGATCATTCAATTCAGATAGTCTTTTAAAATGAAGAAGCACTTTCTCTTCTCAGGTGGCAACTGTTCCCACATCTGAAAAGAGATTGGTTGTGTTTTTGGACATGCATGTGATTACCTGGGTGTTTTACTCTGAAACAGGCCAAAATTACATAGAAATATGTGCTGCATAGTTCATTACACTTTTTATGGCCAGCAAGAGAATTTGTTTTCTAACAAGTACTTGATTTCTAGGTGATGCAGGTGAGTTGAAGCCCTTACTCTTGGTCTTAGTTATTCTGAAATGTTCTACCTCTGAAGAACTCCCTTCATGTCAGTGGGTGTTACACAGTCCATGTCAATTCAGCTTGATGGTGAGATCAAGACACTCACATCTGCACTAGTGATTTTTTAGGGATAAAAGCTATACTATGTAACATTGTGCTGCAGATTGAAGCACATATAGTGATCTTGAAAAAACTTCTAAATCTTATTTATGACCTCATTAATTGAATTTCTGTTCCATTGTGGCATTTCTAGTGATTTATAGTATTTTCCAGAAGTTCAGGAATCAGTGATGAGAAGGATTATCTTTGGCCTTATTGTTCAAAATATTTTTTTAATAGTAATTTGGCTAAAGGGACTAAGGAAGAAAAAAACCATTAATGAATGTATTATGTGTGAAGAAATTATGTTGTTATCTAAAGAAAGACACTTAAGAAAAGGTTGACCTTGAAAGCTGACAAATATAACCTGAAGGCTTTGTTTCAATGTATTTCTGGTGCAGAGAGATATACTGCCTTATCTTCAAAGTTTGAAGGTGATGAACAGGGCCCATAGTTGTTTCTACAAGTTAAAAAGATAAAAAATGTCTTTCAGGGACACCCTCCTAGGTAGGTCTTGTTAATCTTGTTAATGTAAATTGACCATTTATAAATGTTGTGCTAATATTTATAAAGCTTAATGAACAAGCAAGGGCAATGGTAGTTTGGAAAGAGAGAGATAATTGGGAGGACTCCTGTGCACATACTTCATACATACATGCTATATTTGTCAACTACTTTCAGTCTGCTGTAATTATCCGAAGTTGTCTCAGGAGTTTCACAGGGTGTTGGATCTGTGTGTCTGAAAGGGTGTTTGAACATACAACAGTATGTAATGGTAGAGACTGAGTATATGGAAATTTATTTGTTTAAAATAATATGCTAGATTAGTATTTATTTTTTGAAAGAATATATACATCTGTGCAACATCCAGAACTGAAAATAAACTTGTATGATATATGTGCCTACCTTTGTGTGCCTCTATGTACTTTTACTCAGGCATATCTATATGTCTTACATCAACTTGTATGAAATTTAAAAATCTGATATGAAACATACAAAGGTATTGCATACATTTGATGAACTTTGTGATTTGGAGTCTTCTAATTGTGAATAACTTAATTTAAAGATTACTCATGCATTTAGAATGGCTAAAATACTATCATGATGACTGACAATAGGGAATAATTTTTCTCCGTTTATGTTAGATTTTAGTAAGACAGTAGAGAGCTTCCTTTACTTGTATGTGTCTTACATGGCTACTGTACATAAAGGAAGAAGTACAGTAGAGGAAAACACAAAATGTAAGAAAAAAACCAACAAAGGTTTGTAGAAGAGAAAGATAACTCCATTTCATTTCCAGAACATGAAAAGTGAAACTTTCTCATCAGACTAACCTTTGGAAGCTTGTGTTTTAAGGAGGTTAGGGAGACAATAACAATTTGCTATGATAAGCTTGAGTAGTCCAATTTAAGAAATTAGAAGAGGAGTTTGGACTTCAAGCATTGCTATAGACCACTAACTAGTTTTTATTACATATTTCATCAGAGTTGCATTTATGAAAGAAATTGTATACTTGAAAAAGAATTAATACTCATAACCTTGGGGATTTTTTCTTCATAGAGGTTATTGAAGTCCTCCTTTTTCTCAGATGTGAAAATATACCCTATCAAATGTATGTAGAAATGTCCTTTTTCAACCATAAAACTCTGAATACAGTGTTGCCTAAAATATACCTAAAAACAGATTTAAAATTAAAATATTGGAGTTCTCTTACAGGCACTATACCCCCTTCCCATCTCTTATTTAGTTTTGTTTATTTCAGAGGAATTGATCATAGAATAAAATATTCTTCCATTTCACAGAATCACAGAATTAACAAGGTTGGAAAAGACTATTGAGATAATTGAGTCCAACCTATTACCAACACCACCCCATCATCTAAATCATGGCACTAAGTACCTCATCCAATCTCTTTTTAAATACATCCAGGGATGGTGACTCAACCACCTCTCAGGGCAGCCTTTTCCAATGGGAAATCATTCTTTCTGTGAAGAAGTGTTTTCTAACATGCAGTCTAAACCTCCCCTGACACAGCTTAAGACTGTGTCCTCTTGTTTTGTCACTGGGGGCCTGAGAGAAGAGACCAACAACATTTAATATAAGCATATAAGATATCCATTTGAAATAAGCATTTAGGAATGTGAGTAATTTAATAGAGATTATTATTCTGTAGTGACCTCAATAATACAGATTATGATTTGGATGAGGAATTCACAATGAGACCAAAGTGACAAATGCTCATAATCTCTTGAGGGAATCAAGTCAAGTGATATGTTTGAAATAAACATGTTCTAAGGTCAGTTCACTTCAGAGTAATTTACTGTTTTATTGAGCTGTTTCTATGAATTTTCCTAGAATTAAATATGGGTAACTTTTAACGAGCAGAACTAGTGTAAAAACTATTGGCAAATAAAAAGAAGTTCTTAGTGTTCTAAAAATGTTATGAGTTAATAAAACCAGAATTATCTACAACTATTTTGTATGCTGTTAAATATGACTGGATTTTTTGCATAAGCATGAGCAGCATTACAGTATAGCTCTTGCTTTATACAAATCTGTGTTAACATTTTCTAAAGATACATGGTTCACAATAATCAGTGGCATAAAAAGCAGCATTTATTTAGAACAGATTAAAAATTATTTAAAATATATTCTGTATAACATTTTACTTCTGTAGAACTGTGCTTGCTTTTCTAAAAGGGAAGGCAGCTACAATGTTTTATTTAGCGCTTGTGATTAAAGCAGCTGATTTTTGTGAATAGAGATGATATTAAACCTGTATTTTCGTATTAATCCTTTGAACTGTGGTACCCCTTTCCCTATGACATGAGAGTCCAGCCAGAAAGGTACCATCCCACGCTGCAGTAATCCACAGCAGCCCACGTGTCAGCTGGGGATGCAGCTCCAGCCTGACAGACTGTGGAGCAGCAGAGCCCTGAGAATTAGACCACCAGTTTGGGTCTCCCTTCTCTGATCAATCATTCTTCATACCTGAAATTACTTCAGCTTAATATCCTTGAAACTATGGCCTCTCTCAAAGTTTGCTTGATGTTTACCAAAAGACTTAAGAATTAATAAGAGATGAATGACAGTGAAACCAATGCATCAGCCTTGTTTCTACAGGAAACCTGGGAAATTATCAAAACTCCCTACACTCCAGATGAAATGTCTTGGTGAGGTAATAACACAAGATTTATTTCAGATAGGCTGTTAAGAATGATGTAATTAGTGTTTTTGTTTGGTTTTATGACCAAGGCTTGCACACTTGCTCATATATCTTATCATAGATTTCTAATACACATTAAAAGAAATTATCAAGTTTACCTCATAGCATATTTTATAATAATTTCTTGAAACTATATTGAGTGGATTCCAGAAAATACAATTCATTTTGAATACCACAGCACTCAAAAATGAAGAGACTGAGGAGATGGTGTGCTTGCTGACAACCTTTTCAAATTGCTATGTTGCCTTGATGATTTAGTTGCTGTTCCTGAAAGGAGTACTTCTTGCTGTGATAAAACAGTACTGGCACTTTTGATTAGGAAATTCTATTATGTTCCCAGAAGTGCTTCTTTGCAGAGATACTATGCCAGATGTTACGGTAATTTAGAGTAAGTGCAACCCTCACTAAGTAATTGGAACTACTCAGAATGTAAATCATTGAGGAATTTGTCCTGTTATGATATCTAAGGATGGAACAAGAGCTTGTGTGAAGGTGTATATTTGAGTTACTTTAGACCTGCTTCTTTTAACTAATTCTTTCTATTTATTTTATTTAAGGTAAGACAGGGTATTTTGTAGTATTTTGCATAAAATGTCATATATTTTGCATAAGAGGCACCAGATTCACTATTCTAAATGAGGACACCACTCTTTTTTAATTGTTTCATATATAATTATGAAACTAGATTAAAACTATTCCCTTTTCTTTTTATCTGTGTAAGACTCAGACAGTTTGGACCTTGGATACTATGGGCGTCAGATCTGGAGGTTCCCCAAGGCAGAAACTCCTAAAGGACTCCTTAGCAGCCAAAGAACTTCAGACCATGGAAAAACACCTAGCTGGTATGTATGGTAGCAAGGGATCATGAAATGCCTAGCAGCACTCACCCAGCTTGCTCTGCCAATATTTTAGATGAAGAAAAAATGTATTTATCTCACATGCTGATGAAAATAGATGAAAACTGTAAATTTCCATTTTTCTTCATTGAATAAAACCAACATAATTATTGTTTTATTTTTAGATGTAGTGAACTTTACTGTAATTAAAGTAAGTACAGTACTTAAACAGTAATTAAACTGTGTGAAATATACTGTGGTCTGACAGCATAATAATTACCTTTTTTTTTGTTTTCCTGTTTCACCAGTCCTTCTGCAATAAGGAGATACCGATGCTTTACCTTCTGTTAAGCAGACTTTAAAAACAGGAAGCAGTGGATCTTTAGCTTGAGAATAGATTGCTTTGCAGGAAAAACTCACCTTGTTCATGAGACTTCTGGTTAAGTGAAATCTGTTAATTCATGCTGAGGAACACCTGCAGCATCTTTAATAGGAAAAAAAATTTCTGAAAAGTCAAACAAAAAAAGTAGTTTTTTTTCAGTAAAAATAAACATTAGTGAGGGACATCCTAAAATTTAGTTTGCAATTTTTTTCCTGTTTGTAATCAGTATCTTCTATCTTCAGCTTTCATTATAAGATGTGATATAGACCTATAGCATTGTAGTCGTATACTGTGCATGCTATTTATCGTAAGTTTCATGGCCAATTCTATGAAAAGTAATGCTGAACTAGAACATAAAGATTGTATATATAAAATGAAGGTAGAAATTAAATTTATCTGTTCCTCCTTTCAAGTCATTCAGAAATTAAGGCAGAGAACAGTTTCATGTGATTTTTCTAAAAAACTTTGGATATGTATTTTGCCAATAACACTTGCATGGAAGATTTAGGAGTGGTATCGTCTTGAAAAGGAGCTGCAGCTCTTGTACTTCTGCCTAGGGGCTGTTGCAGCTGAAGTCAAGTCAGAAGACAAATCTATGAGCACAGTGAGGGTGGCTGTTTGGAAATAGGTTGTGCTCATAATGGAGCAAGAACTAAAAATTATTATATATACAAATGAAGCTTTTTAGATGTTTTTTGTGTTTGACAACCGAAATGCTGTCATTCAGATTTTTTTTCTGTCAGGTTCAAAAAGCCTTGCAGCCATTAGAGCTGCAGCCACTGCCAAACTAGACTGAACAATCCATGAGCCCACACTCTAAGCTGAAACCACCAGAAACATCTAGTAGAAACCAGGAGACCAGCAAACCTGCAGTCATCAGGTTTCTGTAGCGCAGCAGGGACCAGAATCCCAGAAGCCTCTGCTGCTTTAGTAGCACTTGTCTTCCCTTATGTTGCTGCAGTTGTCACTCAGAGGGGATCCGGTCAAGGTCTCCCTACCTCGATTTATGTCCTAACTAGTCCCACTTCCATGGTCATATAAACTGTTCTTGTATTCAGTATGCCATGAAGCGTGCCGATCCTTTAGATCTCCCTTGGCAAAGATCACAGTGATAGCTACAACATTCAATAGAATATGGAATTTTAAATACTTAATTGACTGTAAATAGCTACATTCACTTAGCCTCTGAGATTCAGTTTGCTGCTGTGTGACCTACAAGGTCTTCTCTCTCACATCAGTGCTGTTCCTGTGATTTGGCTTTGGGCCTGTTATTTTGGTAATGCTGTAACATGAGGATCAGTCATTGTGCCATTGAGTAATTTTTGTCTGGCTGAGAACTCTATGTGAAAACAGCCCAATTATTAGACATTGGATTATTGTATTCCTAATAATTCATGTCCTATTATAACACCAGTGCTGCTTGAGACAATTATTCCCCTCACAGACAAGTATAACATAATTTCCATGAAGAATAAGTTCAAAGTATCTCAGATAATGATGCTGTGGTTTTGCTTAGCCTTATTTGTCTTATACATTTGCAAAACTTCAAGTGTCTATGATATCAGCAAGTCTCCTTGTGTCACTTCTCTTACCAAGTGCACTGGAACCTATTAATTCTACAAAATGACTGCCTATTTAGGCAGTCATTTAGATGCCTGAGTTATGACTTGGATTACCTATATAATGATGAAATATGGTCCCCTGTCTTACACCTTCTTAAGGGGCCTGGTTTTCCCTTATGGACTATGTGCTGGATAAAATTCATTCCTAACGTAAGGCAAAATTTGATGCCTGTGCCAAAATTAGGGACTAGCATGGACTGCCAGCAACTGGCTCATTACCTTGATATTTGAAAACAGCATTTTTACAAAATCAGATATCGAAACAGTCAGTTTTCTTTTCCTTCTCTACATATGGCTCATAATTTTCTTGTCTAAGATCCAGTCTCTTATGTTACTGTGGCTGCTTTATATCACATGCAAGTGGAGAATATTTTTTTTGGTGGTTGTTTCCAGTATCTTGCCAATTTGGTTTGTTACACCGATTCTGTAGACTTTGGATACTTCTGGAATGTATTTTATCACAAGAACTGTTAAATAGTAAATAGTTTGTAAGTGCATGTGAATAATATCCTATAGTGGTTTAACCCAGGCTGGATGCCAGGGGCCCACACAGCCACTCTATCACTCCCCCCTCGCCTAACAGCAGAGGAGAGAAAATATAATGAAAGGCTTCGCAAGCTGAGATAAAGACCATAATAGATTCTTTGCTAATCACCGTCACAGGCAAAACAGACTCCATGTGGGGATAATAGTTAAATTTATTACTAACAAGATCAGTGCTAAAGAGTGAGAAACAATAAGGCATCTTTTCCCCCCCACCCCCTCCTTTTCACATTCAACCTCCTCTTCCCCAGTGGTGCAGGGAGACAGGGAGGGGGGGTTATAGTCAGTTGTTCCCAGCCACTGCTTAGGGAGGAGCCCTTCCAACTGCATTCCCGTGGGGTCCCTCCCACGGGAGACAGTTCTTCACAAACTGCTCCGGTGTGAGTCTTTCTCGCAGGGGACAGTCTCTCTCATGAACTGCTCCGGTAAGAGTCCATCCATGGACAGCAGCTCTTCAGACACTGCTGCCAAATAGGTCACTTTCCACAGGGTGCAGTCCTCCAGGTACAGGCTGCTCCAGTGTAGGTCCCCCACAGGCCACAAGTCCTAGCAGGAGAATCCTGCTCCACCGTGGACTCCTCTCCCCATGGGCTACAGTCCCCTGCCAGGACCCGGCTCCAGCATGGGCCTCCCACAAGCCACAGCCCCCTTCCAGCACCCACCTGCTCCGGTGTGGGCTCCTTCACGGGCTGCAGGTGGACCTCTGCACTCCTGTGGTCCTCTATGGGCTGCAGGAGCACAGCAGCTGCTCCACCATGATTTTCACCACAGTCTTCACTGTGGGCTGCAGCTGGATTTCAGCTCTGGCGCCTGAGCACCTCCTCCCCTTCCTTCTGCACTGACCTTGGTGTCTGCGTTGTTGTTCACAAGTTCTCACTCTGCTCCTCTCTGGCAGCCATCTTCATCTAAGCTAACTTTTTTTTCCTTTCTTCTTAAATATGTTATCACAGAGGTGTTCCTTCAACTGCTGATTGGCCTGGCTTTGGTCAGCAGCGGGCTCATCCTGGAGCCAGCTGGCGTTGGCTCTGCTGGACATGGGGAACCTTCCAGCAGCTTCTCAAAGAAGCCTCCTTCTCTGCTCCCCCTCAGCTACCAAAACCTGGCCACAGAAAACACAATGCATATCCTTATTCTGACATTTTTAATATGAAAGCAAAATGACTTTGTGTTGCTCTGTTGCATGCCCTTTATTTTCCTTTAAATGACATCAACAAGGATTTAAAAAAATCTTAAGTCATAATTCAATTCTTTTATTCAATATGAATCAAATAACATTGTAAGTATGGGGATATGTGATTTTTTCTTTCTGGTTGACTTATATTAAGGATGTGTAAATGAAACTGAATAATTATGCTATGGAAACATTTTAATTGTATGTAGAGAAAGGATTAGAATAATTGGTTTATCTGCAGGCTTGATTGCTGTATAAAATTAAGGAGACAAGAGACAGAATATAATGTTTACTTAACTCTTATTAAATCATTCAATATTCAGATAATTTCTTAGCCCACAGAATCGCTGCAGGGAAGTCAGAGGTCTATAATGTTGCAAAGAAATAGGCTGAGCTGAATTTTTAAGAAAAGTATTTTTCATTAGGTTTAAGTCAAGTAGCCCACAATATCATTCATCAGTTTTTGCCAGGCATCTTAGAAGTTCTGCATCAAAAGAGGAGTGGCCAGCACTCCACCTTTGTGAGACCCTGCATGGAGTGTTGTGTTCTGCTCCAGGGCCCCAGTGTAAGGACAGAGACCTTTTTGTATTGCTCCAGAGAAGGGCCACAAAGATGATCAGAGGGCTGGAGCATCTGCCCTGTGAAGACAGGCTGAGACAGTTGGAGTTATTCAGCCTGGAGAAGAGAAGCCTCTTGGGAGACCTTAAAGCAGCTGTCCAGTATGCAAAAGGGCCTGCAGGAGAGCTGGAGAGGGACTTTTTACAAGTGTATGTAGTGATAGGACAAGGGGGTAAAGTTTTAAACTAAAAGAGGAGAAAATTAGATTAGATGTTGAGAAGAAATTCTTTACTGTGAAGGTGATGAGATGCTGCAACAGGTTGCCAAGAGAAGCTGTGGATGTCCTGTCCCTGACAGTGTTCAAGGCCAGGCATGATGGGGTCCTGAGCAATATGATCTAGTGGAAGGCATCCCTGCCCATAACCAGGGGTTTGGATCTAGATAATCTTTAAGATTCCTTCCATCCCAAAGCATTCTATTATTCTATGAAGTTCTAAAGTGAAAGCATAATGGAAGGGTACTGCAAAATGTGATAATTTCAAAATGGAAATAATTTTAAGGGGTCAGCAAGGAATCAGAAGTATTCTTAATTAGATGCTAGAAACAATGTTTTGAAATTGGGCAACAGCAAAACACTTAATCTTTAAAAAGTTGAGAGGCACTTTCATTTGAAGTTTTCATGATTATTTCAGTTTTACTAGCTTTTCTAGTAGTAGCATTTGAATTGTGTGGAATATGTTGCATTAGACTAGTAAAATGAAATTGGCATAGCTTGCTTTCCTGTTTTGAAGGTGTTATTGTAAAATATGCTAGTGTTAAAGGTGACACATCTTTAATTATTTGACATTTTACCTGAAATCAAAATGAAAAATTAAATGCTTATTTTATATAACCTCACTTAATACGTGTTTAAATCAATACAGCTTTGCTGATTTACAGCTTCTGGGACTGACTTGTACAGTTTAATGGGAAATGACATTGCTATTTGAAACATAATCAGCTGTCTCTATCAAACCTAAGGTACAGTAGCCTTCATGACAGTGAAAGTGAAAATTAACATATCAGTAGTGTAAATAAAATAAACTTGATTAAACTCTTTCTTAAGCTCTACACTTGTACTTACAAGGACTTTCAACATGTTAGTAATGTTAACCTAAATTCCAGCCACCTTTACCTGACTTTGAGGAAATATATGATTTAATTATTTAGAAGCATTATTATTACTTAAAGTAACTCAGGAGACACTTTTCATCACTCCCCCTGATCTGCTGTATTTTTAAATAGGGTGTTATTTCTTATGGCTATATGAGAGGTAAGGTTTGGATAACCAAGTGACAGTTACCTTTTTTCCTTGGACTCCAGAGACTGACCTCACCACATGCTGTGGCACTGACAGCAGGCCAGAGCATAAAATTCATGGATCCAGATGTGCCAAAGTTCAAGGATTTTCAGAGTTTTGATTGGGCAGTAGATAGCAAGGCCAGAAGCTAAAGTTTTGCCTTGAACCAGATTTTGATCACCCTTCACTGTAGCTGAGAATGGCAAGTTTACGTCACTGCTCCATTTTGGTTTGATACTAATCTTGGCAAAATCACAGAGAGATAACTTTGATGAAACAAGAGGGATTTTTAAAGGTTGTATTGACATTCAATGAAGTGCTAGTATTTCATTTCTGCAGGATAGTTGTGTTTGCAGTAAATCACGTGTAAATAAACCTTAAGGAAGTGCCTACTGAACATTTGAACTGTTAATTCTGATGTCTTTTATTTTAAGCATGAATAGATTTTCTATGCACAGCTTCAGGTTGTCACTTACATTGGAGAAAATCATTAAGTGTTTTAAACCAGAGCCAAACAGACAGTGAGTTTCTTTCTTTTTTGTTTTGTGTGTGTGCACAGACATTGAGAAGGACCTAGCATTATGGGAAGAAGCAAGGTTCTCAAGAAGCCCTAGTGTCCAGCATAGTGTAGTTACACCTGACCATCAAGGCAATCTTCAAGCTGCACAGGGCCAACCCCCAAGACCTCAGGTGCCAACTCCAACAGGGAAGAACATTCAGCTCCAAGGAAACAAATCACCACCGCTGCCCACTAACAGCAGAACGCAGATCTCCAGTGTTGCAAACAGCAGACCTTCAACACCTGGTGCACAAATCAACAGGCCATCAACTCCAGGGAGCAGACCTGGGACACCAAATAGCTTGTTGTCACGGCCTCTTACCCCTAGCAACCAAGGAAATAGGGAAGTCATCATTAGCATGCAAAGAAGCAGATCTTTGACATCTAAGAGCCAAATGGGGAGGACCCTCAGTGCTGCTTCAGGTCTCTCTGTTCAAGTGGGTGGAGACGTTGTTGGAACTGTCACTACTCAAAGAAACAGTTTATCAGAAGTAAGATTTTCAATTTAATTTCAATTGCTGTGACTAATAATGTGAATATTAGATTGTGTTTTATGTTCAAGTAACGTCACTATACCTAATGTAACCTACTATACTGAAAAGAACTTGAAATATAATGAGAAAGTTAGCAAGGAAATACTGCTCAGCTTTGAGAGGTACTGATTAGATAATGTCAGTATTACTAGAGAAATGATACTGAAACTCTTGTGCTCCCCAAATTTACCATGAGCTCTGTAGGATTTTGCCTGTATGATGCATAGCAGTTATATTAGCCTTACAGTTTCTAAGAGGTGTGTACCTCTGGGATATTAAACACAACTTTATCTTACCTTTATGTTCCAGGGTATTTTTTACCTGCCGCACTAGCAGTGCATGATATTTCCTTGGTCTACTTTTTATTTTAGTTTTGGGCACATTGGAATAATTAGTTAGGCATCACTGAATGGACAGGTTTTTCCCAAGGATCAAACTGAATTGTGAGAGAAAATGTCCAACTTTGTTGAATCACTGTCTAGAATTATGTGCATGTTAACTAGGCTGATTACAGCATAAAACTTCCTGTCCCATATTAATAACTTTTACAGGACTAGTCTTTGTTTAAAATAAAACAGAACAAAAAGTTGAAGTACCTTAGTTAAATTCTGAGTAGGATTCTCCTCTACTAACCTTATCTGCCTTAATGATAACTTCAGTGTGTAGGCAGTGGAAATAAAAGCACCTGTGAAAGAATAGTCCTGCTGTCTATCTCAGATACATGCCTTACAAAGGTGAGTCTTTTCTCAGGATATGCTAGTCCTTCTATACTGTCTTGAGAAGGAACTATATGTCTAGATTGTTAATTTTTAAATGGTGGAATATGTTGGTTCCCAGCATTATTACCAATCTCTTTGTAATCCACTTGTCAAAGCTTGGAGACCTTTTTCCAAGACTGAAAATAATATACCTTTAAATAACTGTTTCTGTGAAGTATCATCTGTTTTAATAATCTGTTGGATATGGCATCTGACATAATGTGTTACCAGTCTAATGACTTCTAGAGAAAATTTAAAATGTTGTTTATAATAATGTTGCTTAGAGATGCTTGTAGGGAAACTAGAGGTTTGATACTTAGTATAATCCTTATTATAATAATAGCCTCCATTATTTGTGAGAGAAAGGAAATGAGGCAAAGATTACTCTAAAGAATTTGGGGAGGACATCTTAAAATTTGGTGGTGAAAAAACCCTCATTATTTTGGTATTTGAATGGCAGTACACTAATCCCATTATTCAAGCTACTTCTTCACTTAGAATTGAATATCTCTCTTAAGGATATAAGGACTGAAGGTGACTACACTTCTATTGAAAGTGTTTTCACTGCCAGTTGATATATTTTCAAATCGTTAAGTTTTCCATGGAAAAAATATAAGTAATTGTAACACATTGTTTTTTTGACAAAAACCCATTTCCTTTGTCTACTATTTTGAAGTATGGAATTTCTTTGTGTGTTAGAATTTCCTCACATACCAGAAAATGAGTACTGAAATTAATTTTTAACTAAAAATATTCAGCAAAAACTAAGGGTTTATGTCCCAGTAAATTCTTAACTCTTCTTTTTTCTTTCTTTTTAAGCAGTCTTGTTCTGAACTGACTGATATGTAGTCATGTGATACCAACTAGAATTATTGTATATACTCCTGAAAGTTTATGTATTTAATGAGCACTGCACATCTACTGAGGGACATCACTTGTGATCTTTCCTGTAACAAGGCAGGCAATTAAAAATGCCTTCTTCCACAGCCTTTCTGTATTTCTAGTAATAATAACAAAGAGTCCTATTTCATTTGCTGTGTCTTGTTATATCTGTTTGCTGATGGCTTTTATAATAATTGTCCTGTTATACTTTTAATATATATATATATGTGTCTCAAGAACTTTAGGAAGTGAGCAATATTATGACCCCATTTTCCAGTTAGAATAGCATGTCCAGCTTCAGCCAGCAATCTCACTGTAAAGGTGATGTTGAATCTTTGCATCTCTATGTCGGGTCTTATTCTCTGTTATTATCCCTTCTGGAAGTGACAAATTCTTTCCTTTCTCTTTGCTCACTGAGTACAATAGTACCTTGGCTGCTAATGACCCAGCTCAAACCTTATTTATTCTTTCCTGGCATACACAAGTGACCTTTGACATAATGGAAACTAAAGTTGGGACTAGCTTTGCTTCTAAAAGGATAACTGCTAATATGATACATTCAAACTGAAGACCTGCCTCTGCCAAGTTGTAAAGGCCGTTGGGATGAGAAAATATCTGATGGAGGTGTGTCCAATGTGCTGCTCCCAGCCTGATTTTTGGAGGTTTATATTCGAAGCTTTGGGAGCTCTTTTAAGCTGATTTTGCCTACTGAAGTTCCTGGATTTAGACAGAACATAGCCAGGAAATATCTCTGTCCAGTGACACTTTTTGCTACGTTAGAGACTTCCTCGTATCTGTGGCCATACGATTTCGTTTTCTTGTGTCACAGCTTCTCTCTGACCATGGAGATGTATTTAAAAAAGGCAACGGTGGTCTTGGGTAGGAGAACAACAAGAGTTCTGTCTTTTACAGATCACAAACACATAAAACTCAAGGCTGATACTGTAATTCATTTTGAGACTTTCATTGTAGGTTTTGTATCCTCCTCCTGTATAAAACCAGTAAAATAAAAAAAGGGAAATTGCCTTTATTCTTCTTAGCCTTATGGTATCAACTGGGTATGTCTACTAGATGTAAATACACTTTGGTTGTATTGGCAATCCTACAGAAGACGCTATGTTAAGATTTTGGAAATTATTCTGCTTCTTTACTCTTAGATGGTGTTAATGGAATAAACCAGTACATTGATATGTATTTGATGAGAATACATAGTTGAAAAGAGTGTGATTACTGGCTGCCAGGAACATATTTTACCTTAAGGAGCTTGAATTATCTATTTATTTACTTCTTTATTTGTCCGGAATTTTAACATATCTCTCAATGCCTTATGTGTGCTTCCTAGATTGTAATGTGCTTCAGAGTAACATAACAAGTCTAAAATAGAAAAATATCACTAATAAATACAAATCAAAGTTCTCCTTAAGTTTTAGTAAAGTTCATGCTGCAGCATGGGTGGTTTAATCTTGTTATGGCACAAATCTTAAATAATTTGGCAAGTACTTAACATATCAGCTGTTAAGAATGTTTTCGAGTTTTTAAATGCTCAAGATGTAATGATCTGTGATTTTGTGGACAAGTTTCTGCCTCCTGGCACACATAATATTACTAAGTTCTAACAGGTGTGTTTTATTATCAGCTCCGTTCAAGGCTGAATTGAATTATAGCAAAGAAATGCTACCTAGAGAAATAATTTTATTATCTCTATAAAGCTATATAAATCAGGGTTCCAAATCCTTTGGCAGAGATACTTTTATGCATATACTTAATCCTTTGGTGTTTTGTATAAATTGGCAAAGGAATGTTGAATCCTGCTTATCCTTTTGAGTGGATTCCATTAAAGTTACAGAATTCTGTGATATTTATCAATGGCCGTTGAGATGAAAATACTGCTGACTCCCTTGTTTGCCATTTCATTTTCTGAACACTTGGAATTTTACAATAATATTATTTATTCAGATAATTTAAAGTAGTGTTCAGCAATCTTTAGTAGTCTGTCACTGTTAAGAGCAGGAAATTAATCTTATTTGAATACAGCATCAATTAACAAAACTTTTACTCCTACTTGCTGGAGCATAGCTCATAACCTGTGAAGAGGACTCTCTCTTTTTGGTCAGTACTTTCATTCTGTTCTGCTGCCTGGCTCAGGTCTTTGCTCTGTGTTTTTCGAAGATTAAATAGTTTGCTGATCAGTGTGAGAACCACTTTACCCTACTGCAAAAATCCTGTTCCATGAATCAAAACACATTCAGTGCTGTAGTCAGCAGCCTTGTTGAACACAGCACATATGAAATAGCAATACGTGACTAAGGAGCTCGCTACTGCCTGATCTTACTGTTGGGCCATGGCAGCTGTCTTTGTGGACTTTTTTAAACAGATTGCTAACAGAATTAATAATTTACTCCCAGCGAGTTAGATCTTGATTGAACAGCCTTCAGTCTCCAAAAACTGATTTAAACAAGTCAAGTTTCTGTTTTAAATCAGATAGCCTAAGAATAAAATTTATGCTGTAGTACAATTTAATTTTAAATATGTAGATTCTGTTTTTCAGCTGATGTAAGAGAAAACAGGGCTAGTATCACCCTTTTTTTTTTTCAAGAACTTATAAAAATCTGGCCAGCAATTTTATCGTACCTGGCCATTGTTTAAGTTTTCTTTTAGAGACTAGACTTGCATGTTTGAACTGCTTTTGAAAATAAAAATGTGCATTCCAGTCTCATGTCTCCTCTTCAATAGTGCAAAGGAACATGTCAAAGTGTTTTATATGTCTGTGTGTGTGTACATGCTCACATACATATGTGGGTGTGTGCATGGAAAAATATTTTTATATACATATATATATTAAATAAAAAAGGAGGCAAATGTAAAGTATTCTAAAAAACATATATTCAGCTGTGTATGGATTTTTAACTATGTAAAACATTTATATTTTGATGTTTTATGATATCTTGGAGACAAAAGTTTCCACAGCATTTTTCCTTCCTAGGATTTCTCTTTCTCCAATAAAACCGTAAGTTCTAAATCAAGTTTCAGGTTCTTGTTCTTATTGGATTAGAAACAGTGATATGTTTTGATGAATCAAAACCTCACTTAAACAAATAATGTTTGACATATCTATGCAGTTCAAAGACTGGAAGGACAGGTGGAATATCTGCAATTTTGTTCTGAGTCACTTCATTTCCACAGATGTTATATCTGTGTCTATAGCAGATAGACAGATAAATAGACCTCTTCTTCTCCCCCACCCCAGCAGTAGATACATAAATAATTAAATCATTTCTAAGGACACTACATATCCTTCACATTCTGGTTTTATTTCACAGGAAGGTTGAGGATTTGTTTGTTTGTTTTATAATTAAAGGCTTTCTGCTCTCAGGTTAGTTGAAGCTAGAGTGTTTGTTACAGTCTGCATTTATATGGAATAATTGTCTGCCATTTTATCTAAAATAGATCTGTTTGTGGCAGGATGAATTCTTACAACAGCTTCAACTTACTCATCAACCTTGGATATTGCCGAGTGACACAGAAAGTGAAGGAGTGGAAACTGACCAAGACAAATGTAAGTATATTTGTTAGGGCCAGATAATATGTCAAAACTTCTCCTTTCCATATCTTCAAATGCTCTGAAGATGTCTTGCCCCCTCACAAGAGCTTTTCTCACAAGTATCAATTACTCATTTCTCTGAGACTGAACTTAATATGACTTACAGAAGCTTTCCTGTAGTCACTGAACAATGACAAAATGATCATAGACCGCAGTTTACTTAAGATAAGTGAAAGAATTTGTCCTGATGGGTTAAAATATCTGTTCCAGAGAAGTAACATGAAGTTGAAATAGGTACTCTGTTTAATAAATCTTTATTTACCAGCTAAAAAAAAAGAAAAAAAGCAGAGCCTCCCTACTTAGGCCTGTAACTCCATTGTCTCTATTTTACCTGCACTCTTTAATTCATCCGTACTCAAAAAAAAAATTTTCTTAATCATACAAGTAACACTTAATATCCTACCCTCTTTGAAGCATTTGTTCGATCATGAAAGTGAAGGTCAGCAGGATAACAACCTAAATGACAGAGTAAGTAACCACAAGTAACAGGCTATAAAGTGCATACGTTCAAACTATGGCAAGTTCTCTCTGCCTACAAGGTACCTGTAAGTAATCTTACTGAAAATGTTAGCTGTTTTGTGTTTTCTTTTTAATTCACAGATTTAAGGTCTGCAAGGGTGAATATGCAAACTATTTCCTAATATATTTTATATATTTTAGGTGATATATTTTATATTAATCTGCCCTGGGTGCAGAATGTGATAATTTGACTTGTTAAACTTCATGCCATTAATCACTGCCCAATTCTCTAATCTATTTAGATCCCTCTGCAAGGCCTCTTGTCCCTCAAGAGAGTCAACAGCACCTCCCAGTTTGGTATCTCCAGCAAACTTAGCAGTGGTGCATTGAACTCCTGCCACCAGGTTATTGATAAAAGTCTTCAACAGAAATGGCCAATTTTAGAATTGGGCCCTGAGGAACACCTCTGGTGACTCGTCACCAGCCAGATGTAGCCCCCTTCACTATAACCCTTTGAGCTCTGCCCTTTAGGCAGTTCTTCACCCAGCACACTGTGAACTCCCTCATCCTAGATCTGGACAAGTTGTCCTGAAGGATGCTGTGAAGGACAGTGTCAAATGCCTTACTAAAATCCAGAAAAACTACATCCACCAACTTTCCTTCAACCACTGCGTGGGTGACCTTATAATGGAAAAATATCAAATTAGTTAAACAGGACTGTCCCTTTGTGGACCTATGTTGACTGGACTGCAGTTCACTGCAGTGTGGTTAACTGGTGCATCCTCTATAAAAGGTCACTCTTTCCATTAATAGAAGTAAATGAATAGAACAAAAATCGTTTATCAAAGTATTACTTTATGTATCTAAAGTCTAATAATGATGACTGTTATTAAAAATAACTAATTGCGTTTTCCGCATTTGCGATTGCATGCTAGTGCCATTGGCAAGGAAGTGCAGAACTGCCACCAAGCTACCAATTCCTAGTTGTAAAGTGGAGCCAGTGAGGGTCTTGGCATACTTGCTGATGCCAGTGCTTGTAGGTAGAGCAGCAAGATTACACATCATGTTTCATCCTAAAGTAATAAATCTGTGTGGATGTTATATGTGTGATTTAGTGCTGAGAGGGCCCAGGAGTTTGAGAAGAAGAGCTGCAAAATTAATCTTTACAATAGCAACACCTGTTCTTTGATTCAGCTTTTTTTTTCTTTTTTAATATTTACCATATTCTTTGAGATAATAACAGCCAGGTGTAAAGATAGTTTTTGGTAGTGGGAAAATAACAATGCAAAAAGAGTGGCTAAGTGAGTCACTTTGAGTTCTTTTAAATGAGTATCTTGTTAGTTCTAAAAGAAAAAGAATGAAAAATGAGGGGGGAATAGTTTCAAATGTATTCACATGTTAGAGTTTAAAGAGGCTATTTTCAAAGCAAGTGGTAACTGAATGGAAGTGGGTGACTTTGACATCTCAACATCTCCCAACAAACATTATTTGCAAAACAGGTACAACAGTGCATATCTTGTCATATGGAAATGAGATCTAGGTTCTCAGTTCTTGTAAATTGGACTTTACATTTTAAATCCTCCAGACTCTCTGACAGCATTTTAAATATTTATCCTTATCAGCAAGATCCAATGATAACAGGAAGACAATAATTTTTAAAGCTTCATATCAATTATGACAAAATTTGAAGTCAAACAGGTACTCACATAAAAGAGTATAAATTATTCCAGCTTAAAAGATTTGCTATGTTAAACATTTTTTTAAAGCATTATTGATTATTTTAGCATACCTTCTCATTTTCATCCTTATGCACTAAATAAAGCTTGTGGCCATAAGTCAGAGAAAGAGGTAAGTGTATAATTATTTGCCATTTGATGTAAATTTTGTTATTAAAAATAGGAACTAACATATGCTTTTTAAGAACTATTATAATTTAGTTACTAAATCTTTTCTGCTTGCTAGATGTATTCTCCTTTGAAACCCTCTACACACTGAGCAGAGAGGTGAAAAGGCAATATGACCCCAAATCAAGGACTTGTGATTCTTTTTTAGTCACTAAAAATGTCCGTAGACAGAGCCTTGTGTGTTCTTCCTCACTTGTCATTCTGAAGACAGTTGCCCATTATTAAGTGCAGTAGTTTGCTTGTGTGATGATTCTCTGCAAAGAGGTTTTAGAGAATGCATAGAGATCATTCTTGGAAAAAGAAGTGTTCTGGAGAAAATATTTAATGCTTGCACAGTCTTTCGGTTTGACAAAAGTTCTTTGAGCTGGCAAAAGTATTTTTTTTTAATGAGGTACTGATGCACAGAAATAGAAGATCTGCATCTACAACCACCACAGCATTTCTTAGCCAGCTTCTCTGAGAAGAAATTTGGCCTTTCAGAGAAAAGTCAACTTGAATTTTCCCTTGAGAACAAAGGGAAAACAAAGGGAACTAACAAAGGAAACCAACAAAGACTGCTGGTTGGAAATTTTTAAAACGTTGCTAGCTTCCAAGAATATTGAAAAGACAAAGGCAGTCTTTTTGTGTAATTCGATATACCAGCTGTAGTTTCGGCAAGGATTTGCTGCCCAAAAGCCCAAGTCTGTTTTCTTGGGTGCCTAACTCAGGAAATAACGCACACAGCAGGTTTCCCTAGGTCGCACAGCTTTGGATGTAAAAGATTCCTGCCTCCAGTCAGTCCATCTAGCAGATATACATGATAGGTGAATAACGCAGACTCTTGAAAAACTTGCTACTTGGTTAATCCACATAAAATATCCATAATCATAGAATGTTAAGTTTGGAAGGAACCTTAAAGATCCCATGTGTGTATACATTCCTTTGTGCTAATTCACTTAAGCCATGTGAGTTTCTGTAGTCAATCGTACATGAAGTGGTGTGGCTACTATCACTTAACTCCAACTTGCCAACAGGAGCACTAGCTCATTTCTAGCTCGACTAATCTGAGGCAAGGCTTGAGCCCTCACCTGCTGACTGGTGGCAAGAAATTAAAGTGTTTTGCTACTGTACATCTGCAAACTCTTCTCTAAGGTTTGCAATGGAAAGTCGACTGCTGGTGAATTAATGGATTGGTGAAAAAAAGTGGGATTTCCACTTCATTTATTCTTGCACTGGGCTTGAAACTCTGCAGTCAAAGACACTGTTGATGATTTCAACAGGTATTGAATAAAACCTTTAGTTTCCCATTCTGTACAAATGTCCACCTAGCAGAAAGACCCAAAGAAGGAAAGACAGGTTTTTTCAGAATCAAGAAATTCAGACTTAAAATTCCAAACCATACAGTATTTGTCCACGAGTAAATTTCTTTACCCTGAGAAAATCCACATGCCTAAACAGTCAACTTTTCTTAATTATGAAAGTAAGTGTTCCTAAGATTTGGAAAATTGCTTGATCAGAGCTAATAAGGAGGAGTTTAATGCTGTACTGTGCTTTTTCTGGGAAAGTTTGCTTTTGTTAGAGCCAGATGATGCATATTACGAGTAACAATGAAAGAATCAGGCTTAGAGTAGTAACTGTTGATTGCCAACTTCATGACATTGACACATTCCCTTCCATTTCTGTCTGTCAAATTCAGCTATTTATGTTCTGCTCTGGTGGAGTATAGCTGTATTAGAAACATGAGTTTAAGGCAACACTAGATGTGGTTTCTGTAGGGAGTAAGGTAGTTACAAGGCGTTGCTCAAACATATTAGTCAATTATATGTCTGGTTAGTAAGAACATAATTATTGGAGTTGAAATTTTTGCTCAGTAAATATTAAATTCACTATAAAACCACAAATTTTTGTCCAGTACTGAACCTACCTGAAAAGGGAACTTCTGAGAGACTTTAATTCCACATTCAAGAATCTTCTGGAGAAACTTATTGGTGTCTTTCTTTCATTTAATATTTCAAGTGCGGTAATACAAACTGAAGTAAAAAAGTCACATCTTGCCATTCCACATAACCTTTCCAAAGGTATCATAAAGCTTTTTTCTGCTTGGAATATGAGCTATTTTGCAAATTTCATACTTATGTATGTCAAAGAAAATACATTACCTCACATTCTGCCTGCCAATGGCTTGGCTAGGTATTTAGCTTCAGACAGTTCTCTGTGTACTTCAGAAATGGGATACCAGAAAGGCTTGTACTGATGTAAACAATTTCTCCAGGCCTATTTGATGGTCTTGGCTGGATGTCTTGTAACACCTATAGCTGAAGCTACACCATTTCATATCACTGCTTTTTCAGTCTGAAAATAGCCAAAACCAATTTTCTAGCATGGAAACCTGCCCACTTGGATTTAATTATTTTTAGATAGTGACACAAAACTAGAGATTGACATTATTTCTACCATAAGTCAAATGACTTTTGGACAGTGAATGGGGTGTTCAAATACAGCTGGGGAAAGTTGGAATTAGATTCAAGTTTCCTATTTTTTGAATGGATGTGCTTAAAGTCAAAGCTGCCATTATCTCCTTAGACTATTAAAGCTTTAGGACATATCACTTTATTTATACTGACTAATACTTGGTTTCATTTTGGAAAAGTTCACATTGGACTAAGTATTTGGGAGAAGGAGGGAATTTTCTGTTGCAGTGAAGAAAAAAAATCTGTTTTGGTGCAGAAAGCTATTTTCAGTACAACTTCCAAACCTACAGATATCTTTCTCTACCACTTCCATTATTATGCTAAACTTGGATTCCCAAAGACATTTAATGTAATAAAAAATGACACGATAATTTAAAAAATGGCATAGAGAATTATCAGGGCATACATTAGGTAAATTAAAAGCTGACTCAATGAGGAATCAAATACTAGAGTTTCCAATGGGAAGATGTACATGAATGAGGCTCATAATTGGTGGGAAGGACAAGCTGAAGTTATTAAGTGATATGAATCCCTGGTATAATGGCCAAATTCCACTAAAATACACTTTATTATAACCAGATGAAGTATATTTGAAGTAAATGAAATATATCTGGCACCAGAGAAACATATCTGTCTCTGCTGCAGAAGAATGAGGCTTTGTCCTGCAAAGCAGTGACCTAATGGATTTAGGATGATCATAGAAGATCATCTCAGTGTGATCTCACGGCATATTGCTGTCACAAAGAAGGGTAGACAATTTCTTAAATGCTTAAAAAGTTAAGTAGCAAAGTAATTATTCCACATCATATCAGTAAAAGCTGTGTATTTGGTGTCTTGCCATTAAGACAGAATGGAATTATTTAAGGGATTTCAGAGGATGATTAAAATTGACCCAGGCTTTGGGAAACCCTGTTAGGAGTTTGCCTTGTATAAAGGCATTCAGCTAGGAACCTTCGAGATGACTTGGTATCTGTAGGTAGAAATTTAAATAAAATTATTCAACTCATGAAGCTGTGATAAAAGAAATTAATTCCTCCCTCCTAGCAACCAGGAGCCTTAAGCCTTATGAGCAAGAATTAAGGGAGACACTGAATATGAAGCCACTAACATGAGGTGATAGGGCTTTCTAAATGACCATTGGTGATAATCCAGCAGGAGATTCTGTGTGCTCTACATAGGTGTATGTGGGCTCTGTTCAGGGGTACAGGAGGTCAAGCTAGTGTTCACATTTATGTGATTTTGATTCTAAGGTTTATTTCAGTGATTGTAAACAGCAATTCCCCCTCCCCACCCCCCACCCCTGACTTGTTTTTCTTATAATAACTTAGTCTCAGGAATATAAAAATCATTTACTTGAGAAGGCAGACTGCATCTGGGTAAAGTAATGACAGTCCTTAGTGGTAAAAAAAACAAAACCCTGGGAAATATAAGATATGAAAATTTGAATTAATACTGACCATAACAAAGATACTGGTGAAATTAAATTTTACTGTGCAATGTACATGCACAACATGTTTGCGCTAATTTTATCTGTGCAAATGTCCAGTATTAGAAGTCAATGTATGTGATAGCAATGATAAATATTTTGCATTCAAAAGCTGTATTAGAATTTTTTTCCAAAATAAGAAATATATATTTGTTTCCATATGTCACAAAAAAAATACTCCACTAGCAGTATATTTAACCACAAGTTCTATATATTGATACAAGAACTTTGGTTTGAATCACAAATTATGATGTATGTGTTGCAACACATGTTGTTTATTATTATGCTGTTAAAAGATCAGCCTAAAGGACATAGTAAAAAATAATAAACTTCTAGGAAAATAAAGCTCTTCTCTAAATTTTAAGAATTTCGGAGGATAAATAAACTAAAGCTTTTACTGTCTAAGCACTAACAATCTGTTAACAAGTTCACCGCTATAGCAAAGAAATGTTTTATTGGGAATGCAGCCTAATTTACTGCATGTTGATGAAGGAACATTAATTAAAACACTTGATTTGGTTTTGATTATGTCAGATTGATCCATCCGCTTTCAGACTTTGCTCTTCCAAAACATTTGTTGAGTAAGGGTAACTTATATGTGGCTTTCTTGTGAATGCATGCAGGAAGCTAAGAACTGATCTGATTGATTATTTTTACCCAGATAATTCTGTCCTGTGTTATTGTTCAGTGCTATGGCTACCTGATAGTTGTGCTACCTGATAGTTGTACTACCTGAATTGGGAGGAGCTGTGGAGAATATCAGAGTCTGACAGTGATGAGCTGAAACAGCTTCAGCCTGGCCTTTCAACCAAAAAATTCTCATGAAGTCATACCCTAGGGTTTTAGTAAAGGCAAGTGACCACAACCCTATGAAAATTATGAGGTGCAAAGTCATCCTGTGGAGTTGCATCTGGCCTTACAGGGGCAAATTGATGAGCTATTTTGCAAGAGAACTGTGTCCAGACTTTACAGTTGGAAGGAATCTGCCATATCACATGTTCTTCATAGTAAGGAGCCTTGGAAAGACCTAGCGACCAATTCATACTTATGGACTCGTGTAAGTCCATACTGATGGAGTCATTCTTTTATATGTTTCTTGATTCCTTCATTTGCCATGGTTTCACTACAGGCTAAGAATATCTTCCTGCAAATCTGTGTGCGCATTTTACTCCATTTAACTTTTCCAACTGTTTTCAAGAGCTGTCAAGCCCAGTCATCTTTCATCAGTGCCTTGTGTAGTCATTTACAACAGTGAAGAGCGTGATGTAGCCCTGAAGTACTATTAAAGCACATTGGACATGTTCTACAACTACATTTCACTAAATTTGTTTGAATGCAAATAACTCCATGATGTGCAAGACCCAGGGAACAGCAAGCAGGGAGTACATCCTTTTTCATCAGTTAAGGCTTTGAAAGGCTTTTGGCTCCATAACATACTGAGGCAGCAGAGGACCCAGATTGTGGCAGAAATCAGAAAAAAATGTGGAATGCTTGGTTATAATTCCAGGGTGTAAAAATGAGCAGGAGGTGAAACATCTATGAAAGAAATCTGTTTTCTTTATTTGGCCCAGTATTCTCCAACATCCTTATTATCCTGTTGATGTAAATGTGTTTTACAAGGTGATAATTTATTTCAAGTCAGAACTGTAGAAATTCCACTTTATCATGAAAGGTAGGATTTCAAATTCAAGTAAGAAAATCCCCTTAATAAACACCCCCCCCAAAAAAAAAAACCAAAAAAACCTTGTGAATAATTACAGTGAATCTTCTTGACCCTGTCCAAGAGAAAAATTAATGAATTTGGAGATTGGAAGACAAGGAGAAGAAAGGAGGGTTGATTCTTTGTGTATGACTTCTATTCATTTTGGTTAAGTCTTGTTTGGCAATGCATAGTGCCAATGTGAGTGTTGCAGAAGGACATGGGTAAAGCTTATTTTCTCTTTGTCTTATTTCCCTAATCTCTGAAGTGGAGTGATAAAATGTGATAACTGGCAGGAAAGCTATGAAAAATCACCAGTTAATGTTCCCAAGATGTGTCGTGAGTCTGGTCCCCAATTCTAATACCTGTCTATATTTCTTTCTGATTTCACTAAATTTAAAATGGTTGTAGTTTTTCAATTGTCTTCCCCAAGTCAGTCAGTGGTGGCTTTCAGCTAGTATTAACTGTTTTTAAAATGATCATCATTCTCTTTTACATTGGAGAAGCCAGCATGTCCGTGTATGATTTGTCTCACCTACCCTCAGCTGTGTAATACTGTGAGAGTGTAGTCCAAGCTATTTGTTTTCTGATGTCAGAGTTAGAAAAGGAACCTTACAGGACAGCTAGAGATTTGTCTTACTGGGGAACTGAGGTGGGTGCACCAAAACCATTGCCTCTTCAGGCTGGTCTTCAACTCTTGCTTCTCTCTTTTGGCATTCTTCTATCTCGTGACAGCTGAAAGTTGATTTGATCTTGCTAATATATTTTCTCATTAGTCAGGAATTCCATGATGGATGTAGGGTAGATGCTATGTATTTTCTGGCTGGCATTCCATTTCATTCTACAGTTAAGAAAACCAGTCCCTGGATCTTCTGTGGATAACAGTCACAAGAAGAACCTGCTAATGAAAGAGGTTTACATTCGTTAGCTCTTTTATACCCCACCATAAGACAAGTTTGTTAAAGATCATATTGTGACAGCTTGAATATCTGCTAAATGAAGCACCTCCAAGGAAAACGGTTATTAAACACTAGGTATAAGTGACTGAAAAAACACCATATAAAGTTAATAAAGGATAAAAACTATTTCTAAGATTTCCTAAGCTTTATTTCTTGATGGGTTTTTGTTTGTTTGTTTTTTGTTGTTGTTGCATGTTGTTTCATGGTATGTACCTTGCTTTGTTGAATGTCAGTACAGTATCACATATAAAGTCTAGCTTTATCACCTGCAAAGTAAAACTTACTCCAATCGTATTTAATTAATTAGTTGGAGATAATGGGAATTGTTTGTTTCTGCCGAGTTTCTTTAATCTTCCAAAGAGGGCTTGCATATTTGTATGTTCAAAAAGGATGAATAAATGTGAAGTTGCTGTGCCTGATTTCCTTCGCTGTTTAAAAATGGTAAGGAGAAGTCTTCTAAGGTAACATACAGACCTTTATGCATTCAGCTGTGTAATGAAATGTGGTTGTGGTGTTTATTTCCAATTTATAACCCTGATTCTCTAATTGGATCTATGTAATAGGTCCTGTTACAGTATTGCATCTTTTACAAATGCTGGAGGGGGGAAGGCTGTGTTACAGTCAGCAAAATTTGCAAAATTTCAATATGCATATGTAAGTATTTGTAAAAGCTGAATTTCCATTTTGCTTCAGGCAAGATTTTCAACCCAAACACAACCAGAAATTAAAACATTGCTATCTCAGCTTATGTGGTTCATCACAGTTGTGAATTATGTTCAATGGTTTTTGAAACATGCATTATTTTTGCAATCTATTACCACTATTGAAAAAGAAGCAGCAGGCAAAAGACCCTCCAAAACACTGAATAATTGGAACAAATAATATAAGTAAAGAAGCTGTTATTTGCTTCTGAATAGATTACAAATAAAAAAAGAAAGAAGATTCATCAACATACTGGTCCTCGTTGCTTATTTAACTGTGAATTTAGCGTAATGGAAAGCTTTTACAAAATGCAAACACAATGAAGAATTAATTTTCCCTTTTTTCTTATTTTTGTGTACATTACTTTTTAACCCTAATTTCTGTGTTTTTCTGTTTGATTTCACAGGTTTGTGAAATCAGTGTGATATTGAAGAACAATGTAATTTAAACAAAATTATGATGATCAGAATTACACCTGAAAATTTGCTTTAGTTTATAAATAATAATTTTAATTAAAGTTATTTTTCTAGTACCAGCAGTACATGAGTAGAACCACTCTGATATGTGGATGGTGCAATGCACTGAATCAGAGTATTTACTGTGGTACGGTGGCCTTAGGAAAGAGGAGTAACTCTCATCTTTTAGTACAAAGTTACTGCAATGTTTTGTTTAGTTTATACCTCTGTTATTTTAGCTTGGCATTTGATAAACTAAACTCTGCTTGACCAAAATAAACTTTGCCTAAAGTTTTTCTGTATTTTAACATGTCTAGTGTTTTCTACTCCCTATATTTTTGTAATCTTTAGTGCTTTTTAGATTAATAAACATTGAAGTATTTGCTTGCATCTGCCAATATGTATGTCCCATTCAGGTTTCACAGAGAACTAGCTGTTCACTCATAGTCGCCTGCAGAGAGAGGTCAGAAGAGGGAGTGAGTGAAAGAGTGTGTCTGTGTGGGTAGTAGAAACATGTGCTGCCGGTGCCACATAGCTTTGTATTGAATTTATCCACTTTAATCTTTAAAACAAATAAAGACTCTGTTAAAAAAGATAACAACAATAAGAAATGGTGCATACCTGCAAAAATAAAGCACCTAAAGGAATTTCATATATTACAGCAAAGTGTTAGTTACCCATATGGATTACTGAAACAAATTGGCTGTTTAAAATGTGCTAACAGGTGTGTGATGTGGGCTTGGAACTTTAGAAGATGCTTTTGCACAGGCATCAAATGAAGGGATGTGGCAGTTGCATTTACAGATTTAATTTATCTGTTAATTCTGTCAAGTGTGTTCTCTGTTTCTTTTGTCTTCAATTATGTATGCTTGGTTCCTGTATCTTAGATAGAACAATATAATGAAATTGCTTGCAACTATTAAAAATACAGTACTCCAAAGCATCTGTTTGTTTAAGAAATAAAATTAATTCTCTGTCACGTGTTTAATAGTGTGAACTTTTTTTTGTTGTCTTGCAAATATACAGTGCTAAATACACATAGAATGTTCTGTGTTAGTCACGAGAAAGTAAATGGAAGGTAACATTGTAATAAAACAAGTACTTGCTATATGTGTCATCATAGTGAGGAGTTTCTATATGTAAAATGTTTAGCATATTGAAACCTCAATGGGGATAGTTCTTTATGAGTTTATTTCTGGAAGGGGCTTCATTAACTTGTCATCAGTAAAGAAAATCTGTTATGCTGTATGCAGTTGCAATACAGTCTCATTTGCATATGGGAGACCGTATTATCATTGATATGCAGTATTTAGTCATTTGTGCTCAGAAAAGCATTCTTGTGAAACTAATTTCTCTTTTTCATGGGTTTTATTCTTAGTGGCCCGTATTTCATATTTTACATTGACACTACTGAAGAATGTAAAGTATGTTTTCCTTACTTTCTTCTTTCAGATGCTTCATTGAAATCTGTTAAGCTCCATGCTTTCTCCTTCATGTCATTACTGGGTGGAATTATGACCATATTTAAATCCTGGGAAAAATCTCATTGACTTCAGGAGAAGCAAGATTGCTCACAACAAGTAGAGAAAAAAATTGGAATTTGGCAGCATCTTGATTCTAGAGGCTCTTGCATTTATAAGAACTTAAAGATAGTTTTGGCTCAGTAGTGCAGATATATTTGGTTAGGGGTGTGTCTGGCTTTATATTTTGATTATTTGTGAAGAAATACAAGACAGTCTTTATTCAGGAAGGCAGAATATAAATCCTGCTCCTGGTCTTCAGAGGAACTTTTCTGTTACAGATTTAGTGGGTACCATTAGCACTCGTTAGAATGATTAAGAATTTAGCAAGTATCTCAAACTGTGTTAGGATTGTTTGACTCTTGCATGGTGCCGGTTGTGAAGCTGAAGTTGGGCTTCTGAGATCTGGCTGATCTCTGGATTGGCCCAAACAGTGGTATTTTTCTGGATCACTTTCTAAGCTGGGTAGAGGATAAAACCAAAGAAACTATGGCTTTATTTTCACACTAAAAGATACAGAAAATCCAATGTGATTTTTTTGTTTTAGTCTCATAATTTTGACATGAAATTATGATTTTTTAACACTTGTAGTTGGCACTACTCCCTCTAAAGCATATGGCAAAAAATTTTGGCTGATACTAGCACTCAGCCCGACAAGTAGTGCTGGCGCCATGAAAGGAGAAGCAGCCACCTGGTACCCTGACTGCAAACAAATTGGCAATGGAGTGTAACAAGAGGAACTCCAAGGAGGAGCTGAGATGTACTTAATAGGCAACAAGCAGCTGGGCTTAGGGGATGGGGAATGTAAACAGCACCTGGGAAGACCATGCAGAAGGCGTGTGTGATAAACTTGTTTTCACCTCTGAGCTGCAGGAAGCCTTACTCTTTTTCCGTTTGACCTTTTTGGCTTCAGGAAGCAGTCTCCATTTGTCATTTGCTTATGGAATAAACACTGTCTCCATGGTGCCTAATTGAATTGAGAGTCAGCTATGGATGTTTTTGTTGATACTGCTCTGGTTTGTCAAGAATGCCAAGGTGGAGTGTTTTTGTTTTGTTTTTGACTCTGCACTTCAAAGTAATCCAGAAAGTTCAGTTTAAAGCTGCACAGAAATGTGCTGCTATCTAGTTGCATGCAATAGAGTATATTTAGTGCTTCGTGGGTCATTGCTGGTGCTGTTTAGTTACTGCTTTTTGATGGAAAAAAGTCATGAGAAAGAGACAAATATATCCTAGCTGTATGTTTGCATCTTAATTTTTGAAGCCTTATGAATGCAATAATGTAGGAATGCAGTATTCTAAATAGCACTTCTTAATGAAAAAAGTACAAACGTAAGTCAGTATATAAAAAGGCCTGTAGCTTGTCTAATAAGCAGCTGTTTTTCTTTCAAAGGCCAATTTATAATAAAATAGGTTTTATTGCTACATGAGTTTCCGCTGCTTCCTTTTAAGACCTTCACACCCTTAATACACTATGTGACTAATCTTAAAAACAGCTTTAATGTGCCTATTCATTTCAAGAACAAAATGATATGAATAGGTTTCCTTCTGTACTGCTCATATCAAGTAACTTCAGATTTTAAAGACTGACTTCTTGCTACACCAATGTCTAGCTCTGGGATCTGTAGGTGTGACTGAGAGAGAAATGGGGAAGAAGTTTTACTTGCACAAAACTACTAAAATCAAACAATTTCTTTTGAAATATTATCCAGTGGATGTTTTCTCTGAGCAAATCCTTATCTTGAAAACTTAAGCAATAATTCAAAAACGCTTACATAAGAACCAGCTGTACTGGTATTAACAAAAGCTTCTGGCCCTGTGGGAATATGTTTCCAAAAAATATGACCTTATTCACAGTTCAGGTCTCTTTCTTCTGAGTCACTACTTACAAAAGAGGGAGAGGAACTCATTTCCTGGAATATTGCTTCAGTATACCTACATTTCATTTGCAGAGGTAGCTAGCTAAATGCAGGGAAAATCCTACATTACAACAATTAAACTCATAGAGATATATGAACTTAATGAAAGCCAACTCATGTCCATGAATGTGACATTGTTGTTTTAGTGTCTATAAATGGGCATGTTTCACATTTAATCCAATGAACTATTCATGTAAAATACAGAAAAGCTCCCCGCATTAGATTGCAGCATCCTGGATTTCTCTGCAGCAAGTATACCAACTATAAAGTTTCTATGCTTTTACTAGCTTTATATGACTAGCTCCAGGCAGCTTTACAAGAAAAAAAAAAATGTCAAAATGCATGGTCAGAGGCAACTAGTTCTTTCTATGCTTAGAGAAGTTTGTGCCCATTCACTCTTGGCCCTGGTTTTTACTTTGTTTGCATTAGACAGCAACTAGTTAGGCATGCAATTAGTTTTGTTGATATTTTTGTCCTTTACAGTTTTAGCTGAAAGTGCAAAAGTTTGGGATTAATCCTATAAGGTTTAAACAGACCACTGCTTTGTCAGCTTACTTATTGATATATTGCTGAAATAATAGTCAAATTAGGTTTAATTACTTTTATTTATCAAATTGCTAGTAAAAAAAAGACCTCTTTATAAGTTAGATTTCTGACACAACTGTTTCTTATGACTTTGGATGCTGTTTTGCTTCTTGACATGTAGTATAAAACTAAAGCATGATCAAACAAAATCCAGTTTGATGAGGCAGATTTTTTTCCCCTTTGCATAGTACAGTCAGATACTCTTCTCTGTGGCTTCTCTGCCATAGACATGCAGCAAATCTCATATGTACTGTCCCTAGAAGTTTCTTCTGCATCAGTGTTAAACCTATCAAGGTGCATCATTAAGTGAAAACACTGTTCTGGGCTTGAAGTTCAGTTCAATCAGCAACGCAGTCTACTAGTGTTTTCACTTAGATAAACTCAATGCAAAGGTAGAAATTTCACTTTATTGAGAACTATAATTTAATCTACGAAGCTCCATACAGATCTCTGTTGTTGGAAGATAGCAGGTCTTTAGTGATTAATATTATGCCAGCTGCTATTCCAGAATTTCTGTAGAATTCGATGCACTCTCCAACTAGTGCATCTTTACAAAGAGTATCTGTTTTATTTGACTTCCACATTATTTTCTTTAGTTATTATCAGCCAGTCCCAGAGAATGCTTCTGGTTCTTAAATGATTAAGTAGCATCCCTGAACCAATGTCTTCTGTAGATTTCTGGACCTTCTTTTGAGAGCATAATGATGGAATATTGTCCTGAAATGTGAGAGAGACAGAAATAGCCTTTGTTATGCCCACTAAAACCAGCTACAGTGCAGCTCTAAGGAGACCTCACATGGGAGTGAACATAAATAGTTTCTCTTGTGACTTAATTGAATGCTGAGATGCTGATGCTCACTGGGGACCTCCTCTCCCACAAATGTACACGTGTTTGCCTAGAGAGGGAGTGTAATAGGAAATGGGGCTGGGAAGGGCCTCCAGATATCAGTTAGTTGCTAACCCTGAGGCAGTGTAACTGCAGCTAAACCATTACTGGCAGATGTTCGTTTAATATGTTCTGAGAGTATCTGGAGATGGAGAATCCCTCTCCTTATCTTTAGAAAATCATGTACCCAAAATCTTGTATTTTGCTTGGCAGTTCTTTCTCAAAAAAAGATCTTTTCCTCTTGAATCTATTCTTCACATCTAATTGCCTGCATCTTTCTTCAGCTCAGATAACAATGAATTGAAATGCCATCCAAAGCAACAGAATGAATTACCAGTTCTGTAAAACATTTTGAATTTTTGCAGTGATGTAAATGTGGCCAGGATTTCATCCCAAAGTTACCGTCAGTGCGGAAGAAGCATTGTTACAGGCCAGGAGATGTGTCAACTACAGACAGCAAGTGTTTGTGCTGTACGGGGTGGACATGTTGCTGCTCTGAGAAGCCCTGCTTTTGCACTGGAAGTCACATGTGGTGAAACAACAGAGTCCTTCGAGCCTCCTTGCTTCAGTTGTAGCTGTCTCTGAACAGTACATGAGGAATTCATGAGTGCGTTTCAAAACCTTGCCAAAATGCTCCCTGAGGCCTGATAAGTACTATAACTCAAAATCTCTCCCAAGTGCCTCCGGAAATCATTCTCTTCCTATTGATGTGTGTAATCCAACACCTACACACTCGCAACTCCAGGTTTAATAAAGTCTGGGGCCCTTAAGCTGAAATTCCAAAGCAATTTATACTTCCTATCCCCCCAGGTGATGCAACATTTCTGTGTCCAGAACCCATTATCTGTTATTGATTTTTTCATCTGGGCACAGATCTTGCAGAATTTAAAATATTTTCCTATGAATTTATATTGAAAACTTCTGATGGTCTTGCTTGGGGTACTGTGATGCATAGGCCTTCTGGGAGAGACTGCAGTATCCACCTCATCCATAATTCTGTGTCTGCTCTATGCAAAGACAGTAAGGTATTTAAAAGGTAGAGCTAAAGGTCATAATGGAAAAACAGCCAAAACTCCAGATAGAGATGTACATTCATTAATTCTCTTTAAAGCAATTACTTCACAGTGTGACAAATTAAATGTTATCTTCTATCACTTTTTCTGCATGCGAAATGTTTGTAGAGAGCAATACTGTGTTCAAATGGCAGAACAATGATTTTTCAGTGTACAGGGATGTCAGAGGAAGGTTGACTCATTTAGGAAAAGTAAATGTTGTAGCCTGCAGATTTTAAAAATATAAGACAATGAATTCAAGAATATAGAAATGTTTATTCTTTCATCCAGATTAATGATCTTTAGTCATAATGCTTTATTTATCTAGCTTGAGGTAAAAAATATACAGTATCTCCTTCTCTGCTCTGTTCCACTGGAGCCACATTCAAGTACATAAGATAAACTTCAACAATCCTTCATAATACTTTTTATATTGCTTCTGTCTTCATTAGTGATTCAGAAATCTCAGAACCTTGAAAAGTGCTGTGCAAAGGGATCCTCATCTCCTCAAAGTGCTACAATAAGACATTAACAATACTAAGGAATAAGATCTACAGAGAATATGGGATATCGACATCCTTTGTGCTTCACTTTGACCTGTGATGGCCATGTGGTATCATGCTTTTGGCTACATTGCTTTCCTGACGTATTGATAGTTTACAGCTTTATTCTTAATCTAGTTATAAAATGCTATACATTGGTATATTATAATAGAGACAGAGATAAAGTTTTATTCTGTACTTACCAATGCGGAGGAAGTATTGCTATTAAACTTGGTGTATATGTTATTCACTTCTTTGACACAAACTACTTCCATTAGAATGGTCTTCTGCTAGTCACAGCATTAATAAATTCTATGTTCAAAAAGCTAACTCTTTTCTGAACTGCGTAAAGCATCATATCCAAGTTACCCTGTTGTCTTTTTAGCCTTAGGTATTCCCTTGGGTGGGCAAAATTGTCCTAGCAGAGAGAATCCTCCCAGCAGCTGGTCTTCTTCACACGCTGAAGGATCATTTGCATCCTTGCTAGATGCAAATAAGCATATTCTGTACTGTCCAGTGAAGTTCCAGATTTATAGAGCATATGTTTTATGAGCTAGGAAGTAATTCATTTTTATTAGTGGACAATTTTAAAATACCATCTGAAGGTTGTAATCATTTTTTTTCTATAATGTATCTTCTGGAGATAGGTGAAATTTGACAGATTAATCACAGGGCTAAAATTTTTCCATTAGGAGTATCTTTCTTTTCCTTCCCATTGCCTCCATATTACATATTTTTAAAGTATTTAATTGAGGTGGCTTCTCTAATCCAAATATTTATTTTTTTACTGTTTCTGAAAAGCAGTGCTAGTTTTATCTGGTATTAATTGTAATCTACCACTACCATAGAATTTGGGGGAGAGTTAGGGTGATAACTGAAAGAGTCTTGAAACTCAAGATGCTTCAGCTTACAAAAAGTGCTTGGGGGCAAGTGCTATCTTTAGATCATTCCTCTACCCACCCTCCATGCTCCCCCAACTCTTTTAATATATTGCTTACTAAAGTGGAACACGATTTTTTGTTTCTCAGCACAAGTAACGAGCCTGTATGGACTTATGTTTAATTGGTACCTTGGCAAGGTAGGAATTACCCCCCATCCACCCCCAAGGTATTTCTTTTCAAGAGGAAGCTGAAACCTATCTTTCTGAATGTTTAAGGTAGTAGTTTTAAGATTTGAACTATCATGCTACTAATGCAGTGCAAATAAAAATAATATGTTGTTTTCCTAATTTGTTCATATAGAAGGAATTTTTTTTTTGAAAATACAGATCATACCAACCACGTGTCAAAATTAATTATATGCATCACTTAGTACTTATATTGCACTGTCAATAGTTTTGGCTTATATTTTAGCTTGTATTCATTTGTATTTCTCTGTAGGAAATCACATGCGACCAGATAAGAGGAATTTTCTGGGATTTTCTTGTTTGTATCATTTCTTTGCTTTTTTTAATTAGTTGGGTAAATGACATAGCGTTTAGCCACACAGAATATAGCTGGGTGCCAGCTAGCATTAAGACAGCCTGAGTGCCTTTAGATAGAGGCAAGTATACTGAAGGGCAGTAAAATCTTCCCTGAGGTCCACAAGGTTCCACATTCTTCCAGAGCTTCAAGCTCTTGAATTTCCTCTCCTTTAAAGCTGCCCTAATGACATTTGTGTTCCACCTTTTCGGTCCTTTTTCTGATATGTCATCAGTATGCAGCTTGCCCCATGTAGTCCTTTCATTTTACATGTAGGCTGGATTGCTCTGTTGCCATTGTAGCTCTCCTTGGTGGAGTGTAGGGATGGCCTGAGATGTGTCTTCACAGGTAGGGAATAGTCTGTGTACAATGAGAAGTGAAGAGAGTTTGTACATGGGTCTTTCTGTGCTGCTGTGTGTGCCTGTGGATATTTCTATACTCCTCTCTGTTGCTGTCTTTTCAAACAAGTGGAACTGCGTGGGCACCTCTGTGTACTATGAGGGGAGGTCTCCAAATTGTTCACAGTGTACATCCAGACTTTCTCAAGTGCTGGTTATACATTTTCGGAGGGCTCACACGGCTACTGCTAGGCTACTTTGTTCTGTGAGCAGAATCCACTGAGTAAGCAGGTTGTTAGGTCAGTTTGGGAATTAGAGATCCCTGTTGACATCCTTTGATGCACTCTAAATCCTCTGTTCACTTGCCTATTGAAAGAACTTTGAGTTTTCTGTGGTCACTGACACTGGTGTTCCAGGAGGGTGTCCTACTACTGTCCTGAGATGAATGGTCCTGTCTCATGTTTGAGAACAAGCTCAGATACACAAGTAATGCTGTTCTTATCCTTAAAATGATACAATTTGATGTTCCTTGTGCTGCTGCCAAGCAACTTTCCAGCTCCAGATAGGGCTGTGAGAGACCATTTAAAAATGCTTTTTGAAAACCACCTATTTGATGCTGATGTGCTGAAACACTCTAGAAAGTGCCTTGCCTCACTTTGACTTACAGACAATATTTACTGTAATCCAATTTTGACCTTCAGAGCATTCAAATCTGCCCTTTGGTTTGTACATTCTGTACACATAGGTACCAATTTTCTCTTTTGAGAGGGAAGGAAGGAACCATTATTCATATGGTGAGAGATCCTGTAACTTTGCAGAATGAGGAAATAGTTTTATTGATGGCAATGGAGAGCAATATTTATGTCACAGAGAGGAAGAACACTCTCCAATATATTATACATGATTCTAAATTTATTATATATGTTCAATTTTTGATTCCAAGAATTTTCTTTTTGATAATATTTCAGGTTCCTATGGTGAAATATTTGGAAATAATTTGGAAATTGCTTATAGTGCCTTGAAATTGAAATTGTTCATGTAATACAATATCCCCGTTCTTTACATGCCATTATGATGTTTTCTTCTCTATGGAATAACTTTGAATGACTGGCCTATTGGTATATTTAAGAGGAATGGGATTAAGTTAGGGCTAACACACAGGATGGTGGAGACAGAAAAAGCAGATAGATACAATGTTTAATTCACCAGTGTAAAATTTGGTATATTTTATTGTGTGAGGGCTAGGAAATTAGTTTTAGGGCTTTAGCTCAGTACAAAAACAAAACAAATGATGGCCTTTGCTCCTTTTGGAAAGCAGTCGTGTATTTCCAGTGATGACAGCCACCACCACTCTGATTTATAGCAGAGCAACTTTCATCTAATATTGACCATATGGCAATTTTCACCACCTACATTGTTCAGGACCTTTGTCAGTAGCACACAAAGTAGTGAACCATGTTCCCAGGAAATTTGACTAAGACAGAGGATGGTGCATTGTGGCATATTGATTGATAGCACAAACCAGTCATAATTGGATCTCTCATAATCTCTTGCAAACATGTTGCGGATTTTTGAACCTTATTGCAGTGTTTTGACACTATTGAATTATCAGGAGTTCCAATTTGTGTTAAAATTGTGTATTTGAAACATAAGATGACAAAAAGATGTCATAGAAGTAATTTATGTAATGTAGCCCTCAGTCTTAGTTTATATTAATAGATAGTTTTAATGCAAGAAATGGGGAGAGAAGGATGTTATTATGGGCAGTCTTATCTCTATAGATTGCATCTTCATCGAATCATAAAATGCTTTGAGTTGGAAGGGACCTTCAAGATCATCTACTTCCAACCCCTCTGTCATGGGCAGGGACACCTTCTACTAGATCAAGTTGCTCAGAGTCCCACCCAGGCTGGCCCTGAACACCTCCAGGAACAGAACATCCACAACTTCTCTGAGCAACTTGTTCCTGAGCCTCACCATTCTCACAGCAAAGAACTTCATCCAATATCTAATCTAAACCTTCTGTCTTTCAGTTTTAAGCCATTCCCCCTTGCCCTGTCACCACATGCTCTTGTAAAAAGTCCCTCTGTATCGTTTTTGTAGACTCCTTTCAGGTACTGGAAGGATGAGAACATCCTGGATGTTTTAGAAAGAAATTTTTCCTCCTAGCATTTTAATTTTGCAGTTCTAATTGCTGCATTGCATATCAGAACAAAACTGGAACTAGGAGCACTTAACCTAGAATTTGATAAAGAAAACCAATATTTTATTATTATTTGTGGATATACCCATTATTGGAATTCATTGATAGTAGTGACTTGGCTGACCTGCAGGTTTGTAGGAGGGTGTTGTGGTACAAGAGAAGTGAACTCAGCTTGGTACCTCACCGTACCTATGTTATTTATGTACTGGTTATGTGTGGCTAGTTGAAAAGGGAAGTTCTTTGGTCCACGTAGTGACAGTGCCACCAGACATCGTTATGTAGGTTGTGCTGCTCAAGGTATTTGTTCCCATTTGGGAACTTTTTTTTTTTTTTCTGGAGTTCTTCCCTTCATTTAACTGACTCAGGCTGATTTATTCAATACCCAAAGCTTTGTGAACTAGACAAGACAGTTTCACTGAGGCTGGATATCATCTACCTCTGCAGTTGGACTACCTAATGGCTGGTCTGTGCCTCCTCAAGTCATCACACCCTATTCTGTTCATATTGGGTCTACACCAGCTACCACTGAGAATTTACCTCTTCCTTTGTGCTTATGTACTGCTGGCTGTGTGATAACCTGAAAATGAACCACTATGTTTTGTCAGTTGCCTTCAGACACATTGCTTCCTAAAGCACTAAAGTGCTTAGACTAAAAACTAAAACTGTATCTTGGATCAAAGATAGAGCTGAGATTTACAGAAACCTATACCTATTTAAATGCAAATAGCAGTAGATCCAGGCAAAAATATGATTGTACTGTAGGCATATGGAAGTAAGGCGGAAGGATGGGAGGTGGAGTGTGGGAGGGAGAAATGTTGATCCAGTATAAACAGACAGTACATATAAATAAAAAGTAAAATGACACATGGAAAAAATTATCAGTATGCTTTATTTAAGATTACAACCTCTCATCTGGTCACAGATCCTTTTGCAATCAATTATGAACTATCGACTTTATGACGAGTTCTCTCAGGTGCTTTCTGAAACCATAATTGCTTCTATAATGGAAAATGGAATTAAGTGATAAGAGAGAGAGCGAGCTCAAAACAAATCTACTGTATCTGTGGTGAGAAAGAATTACTTTGGTGAGAGTTGGAGAAAAAATAAGTTCTGGGAAAGACAAGAATGATAATTTCTGCCAAAATGGAGAAGAAAAATAGCATGATAGAAGAAAATTATTATGTCCAGCTCCTTCTGCCTCAAGCATGCTAATAAAGATTGGCTAGATACCAACTTAGCTCTCAGTGACACTCGCTTTATCTTTTTCAGACATTCAGTTGTTTTCAGGTCCTGTACACCAAGCTGCCTATTAATGTATGCATAAGGGACCTGCATTTGAGTTTGGTTAACTATGCTTTATGATGAGTCTTGTCAAAACCTACTGGATCTCCCTACCAGCTGGCACAAAGGAAATACAATTGTGATTGCTTAGCAGCAGGTCATGTGAGGAACGCTTCCCTTGTCTCCTCTGCTGTGTGTCTCCAGAACATTGATGTGTCTAACTTCCATAAATTAATCATCTAAATGGCCTTTCTTCTTCCTTTTTTT
>VXBA01001813.1:249418-316114 GCA_013399895.1 Serilophus lunatus | reverse complement strand
TTTTTTTTTTGCACAATGAAGTAGTTGCTTCAGACACACCCCATGGTTTGTGTACTCATTTTAGCCACATGAAATAACAATGATTTGCTCTAGTACTCTCTGCAACTGAAAAAATTGCATAAATTTACAAGAATGGAGCCCTTTTACTAAAAGTACCTCAGTCTTGTTATGGGTTTGCCAATATCCTTAGGCTCGTTAATATATGGCTCATGAACGTGTAGTGTTTAAAGCGTTACTCATATTTTGTTTGTTATTAATATAAGTGATAACAGATTTCTAAGGAGTTCTGCCTACATTTTGACTTTCACATGCATTTTCTTGTGTTTTTACCTAAAGAGAAACGAGCCACATTTAGTAGAAGTCTGTGTAGCTACAACAGTTTTATCACTGAAAAGCTCTTAATTTGTATAGGTTTCACAAAGTGATTTGTCATGAAGGAAAAAAATGCTGCTACTGATAATGATAAAACTGAATATATTGTTTCTTCAGGAGAATTCTGATAGGAATTCATTGTTCTTACCTGACACATACTTTTTCAGACAAGCAATGATTTATTTTTGGAAAAAGAATCTTAACTACTACCCAAGTATGCCGAATATGCCTCTATAAAAGAACATATACTGAATAGCTCTGAACAAATACAGGAACCTGTTTTTTATTTCTGGTTCTTTGCCATCATCTATCCTTTAAAATCAGGTATGGCCAGAGTTTGCTGCCTTTGATGAAAGTAAAAGGAGAACCTGACTGATTAGAGAAGTACAGATCTTAGACTGAAATGATGAGGAACTTCAAACTTCAGGCTGTAGACCAACAGCAGTAAAACTTTAAGAACTTTGATATTGATTTTCCAACAGTGGTATTTCACACCTTTTTCTTTTAGATTTCATTAGTGATCTGGGACTAAATCAAAAGGAAAAGGCTTCTCTTAGATATGAAGAGAATTGATCATCCCTTAAATTTAATAATTGCGTTGTGGCAATTAAAATGATAGCAACAACACGCTAATGTCTTTTTTAGAAGATTAAGAAGCCTCATTCTTCTTCACTTAAAAAAAATAAAAAAATCATTTGAACATCTGAAGTCAGATAAAATGCGTTTTTCGCTAAACATTTACAGACTTCCCAAAATTGTTTGACTTTATCCAGGAAAGAAGAGAGGTTACTTTACTTAGCTGCCAATAAGCTGAGTAACCTAGCTGTCTTAGCTGTAAACTCACTCAGTGCATTGAAAAATTACTTAAAAGAGTCTCTGGAAAATTGCCAGACTTTTAGTTTTTTTTAAACTGATGCCATCTATTTTTAATAAATGTTGGCATGACACTATCTTCTTTGCAATTAACAAGGAAGGTAATTGTGCTTACCTGATGTGATACAGTCCTTGATCCCTTTCAGTACCAGAGGAAGTCATAAATAAGAACATTTCTGACTTGATAGAGGGGTGTCTTGTGTTGCATGAAGTGGGCTTCTCCATACTTGTGATGGTAGAATAGGAACTAACTGTTGCTAAAATTAATTCCTAATATGCTGACTGTCTATGGTGGAAAGTATGCAAAAAATACACCCTAAGGCAAAGAAGTCACTTTTTTTAATTATTCCCTTTCTCTTAAAACATACATTCTGATTATATTCATTGTTGTGTGTTTGGGTGAAGGTCTTCTCCTGTTCCTGTGACTTGTAATTCTACACAGAAGCATTTCTGGTTTTTTTGTGTACTCTTCCTCATTAGTTTGCCAAATGCCAATTGATGTTCCTGTTCAAGGAGATGCTTTCTTTCTCAGGCCTATAGTCATATTGAAGTCAAAGAGAATTCAGAATTTGGTGTGATAATCAGGCTCTTTCCTACTGTTGCCAGATACACTTAGAATATACTTTTCTCATATGTAGGAGCACTAAGTTGCTAAGTGCACTGTGTACCATGTTTTGAAGTAATCCTTCGGGTCTTGTGAACTCATTTCCCAGAATGAGTCTTAAAAATAGTCAGATACATCACATGTCTAAGAAGTGTCTTACCTCAACATGAAATATTCAGAATAATGTTTTTGATCATTCTCCACTTATATTGACATGCCTGCCTTTCAAATGTGCTGCTTCACATCTCTGCCGGACGAACATGCTGAACACTTCTTTAGAGGATTTCCACTGATGCCCTTGGGAGCTCAGCCTGAGGTCCAAGGACTTTAAGTGTCACTGCTGAATGTGTGCATGGGAAGTACAGAGATGGAAATCGGGCAAAAGATTACAGTCTGGTTAATCTGTTCCTGGAATTGATTGCACTTAGTGTAGCTTCCCTGCACATGGAACAAGGAACTCCATCATTTAATGTGGGCTGGGGACAGTTTCAGCTATGAACTTTCTGTAGGACTCTCCTGCTATTACAAAAATCAAATGCGGCTTTTTTTGACAGTCACTTTGGTTTGAGATTGAACAATTCTTATAGCAATACTGGTTGAAGTATTGCTGCCCCTCATCTCCAGAATTAGACTTAGAATTAGCATGTGAGTATTGAAGGATACATGTCCAAGTTCCACACCAGAGTGCTCAGGTGTTGGCCTGGATAGTAACGCATGAAGGGATAACAAAATGTGACATGAATAATGTGGCAGGAATAATTAGTCATTTTTGGGAACCTCCACAGTCTGGTTTGCACTGGTACGTGAACATGCTGTTACACAGGCACAATATGATAGTGTAATGAATTATGTTGTGTAAAGCTGGATATTAGTCAGGGACATCCAGAAAAAATAGGCCATGATCTGATAAGATTACTTTTTATCAAGGATCCAGTATTAACCTTATTTATCCCTGATGGATGTGTTCCTTTGTTTTTGTGAGTATATGTGAACTGATTTAAAATGCTAGAAATGGGCAGAATTCAACACCGAAGAAAGATTATCTGAGATATACAGTGTTAATAGTATTTTCTCGTCATAGTCATGTTTGAGGAATGGCCCTACCAAATTTTGCTTAGCTTTTACCTCAGTAACTGAGATTGTAACTGTATTTCATGACATGACCCTTTTGTTCCACGAATACAGCACTCAATTAATCTGCTCTGATTTTAACTAGCATACAGCACTGGAAAGTCACATCCTATTGAACTCTGTTTTTAATATCTCTGATAGGTATCCTTCACAGTGTCTCACTCCTATTTATACTTATATTTATATTAGAAACTCTTTGTCTTTGGTTGGCTCAAGCCATCCAAGCAGAATCAAATCAAATATGGAATGTGATGTGGCTTCAGTAATAATTAAGGTGGAAACTCAGCTGGATGTACTGTTCCAATTCATAGTAGTCTCATCCACTGGCATCTTGATCAATCAAAAAAAATTTCTTTTGGATCTGTTCACTGTTAAAAAGCATACACAAATGAATGCTTGAATGTGCTTTTTAATAAACATTTAAAATATTAAATTTGTATTAACATTTAAAAACATGTTCATGCTCAAAGTAAAATATTTCAGAAAGCTTCCTCTTACTACCTTACTCCAGTTAAGTATGAATGTGAAAATGCTGAATTAAGTTCTCTTAGGAGTAATGATTAGATTTTAATATATTTTTGTATACATTTTGAAATTTTTGACAGGTCACCACATGTGCTGTTGGATCAACAGATACTATCTTATTCCAAGAAGATAACATTTAGATGAATGCCATGAGATTTAAAGAATGCAGAATAGTTCCTAGTTTTAGCCTGCCTCATTTTATATCTCTCTCTGTTTGATTACCAAGGTCCTTGGGACACACAGGATAACCCCAAGTGGAACTGTATTTTTGTAACCTATCCAAAAGATGACACTTGCAATTAGTTTGTCATATACGTCTGATTATATTGAATCAGCATTGTAGAAGTGAAAAAATTCTAAATTATTTGTGGCCTAAATCAGATCTGTTTTTAAATATGTTTGCATTCACTTTCTAAACAGAAAATATACAGACGGTGTGTAGTGGGTTAGGAAAGCAGTTTTGTCTTGGAGGGAGGGGGAAGATTGTTTTCTTTAAACTTGAGTTTTTTTCTTGGATGGTGAAACCCCTCCCCAGGTGGTTGTGGGGAGTGATTGCAGGCCCCCCAGGCTCTGTGAGCCCCCCAGACCATGCCTGGCCTCGGTGCCCACCCCCAGGGCTGTACAGGGCCTCCCTCCAACCCCTCTGGGGGCCGGGGGGGAGGGGGTGGGAGCTGCTCCCAGCTGTCCCCCACGGCTCCCCTGCGCTGGGCTGGAGCTGGGGTGGCTCCTATTCCTGCCTGTTCTCTCCCGGAGAGCTGGGCGGGGCAGGGAGCTGCCTTTGCCCGCTCTCTACCCGGCATCCCTGGCGCTGGCAGGGCGGTGGTGGCAGCCCCTTTTCTGACAAGAGCGGTCACATGGGCAATTTTTTGGCAGGAGCGCCATTTTTGCCTTATGGTGAAATCTCGGACAGAGGGCGGTGCCCAACACAGCCATCCAAGGGTAGGACATTGTAGCCGAGAAGAGGACCCTGAAATCTCGTGGGATTGGCAGCCCATAAAAGCCATGGAACACAGAAGTCCTGCCTCTTTCCAGCTTCCATCGGTGCTGGGAGAAGCAGCTGGTCCTTCCCGGGTCCCTAGGCCGCGCAGTGTCATTGCAGCGGCACCGGAGCCCCAGCAGCGATGACAGAACGTCACCCAGCTTTAACAGTGTGGTATCTTTTCCCCTTGGGTTCCCGGGGGGAGAGTGCTTCTCACTGGTTTTGTCTTTTAGAGGCTCCAAGGGCCAGGAGATAACATCTTCGAGATGGCTTTCCCTTCCTTCCCTCTACTCCTCTGCTCCCAGTCTTCTTGGAGGAGCAACTTGTCATTTTCTTTTTTTCATTTATTGCGAATATTGTCGGGTTGCTATTGTTGTGTCTGTTTAGTGTCTAGTGGGATTCTATAAGGTCTATAGGGCCCCATTCAAAATAAACCTGTGTTTGCTGTTGCATCTCTATTCAGTCTTTCATCACTGTTGCGCCCCCTAGTGGTAAAACCACCACACGGTGACAACCAGCTTCACAGCAAAGCATTTGTGCATTTCTGCTTGATTTTAAAGAAGAAACTATATAGACCATATAGAGTATAACATGCTTCACATTGTTCATGTTAAACTATTTAGTGATTTAACCTTTTATTAAATAACAATGTTTGAGCAGTGGACAATAGAGTCCACTTAGAAGTCTCACTTAAACTGAAACAGCACAGTTTTTGGCCTCTCTGTAAGTGCTCATCTAGAAGCTATGGCAAATAGCTATATTGTGAATCACTGCACGAAATACTTTAGGATACCATGTTATTGAATTCCCCATGGAACCTGGCTGTTTTACAGCACTATTTCTTTTCCTACCCATTATCAGTAAAATCCCATGGAGATCATAGTAGATTTTTAATGACCTTTGCTCATAAAACATCAAAACTATATCTATCCTAACTTGACAACTAATTAAGAAAGGTTTGTCTCAAGTCTGATGTGAAGATTGGTTAAATAACCTCTTCAAGCTCCTTCATTCATACTTATACTGTATTATGAAATAACAAAGTTTCATAGTTCAGACACCTTTCCTGTATGGAACATAGGCACTTTATCAAAACTAAAACATTAGAAACACAAAACAGCATTGAAACTGCTATTTCTCAATTTTGATATGGATACTAGCATTTGCCAGATGAAACTGCAGTGACCACAGCAAAATTATTGCCCTTATTTGAGTTATGCTAACATCAAGTGTTGTCTTTAATCTTTTAAATCTCTACAGCAATATTTCTATTTCCACTGAGACCAATGAGAGACCTGTAAGTGGGAAGATGTTATAAGAAGATGTTGTGTACTTTGTCCCACAACTCCACAGTTTAGGAAACCTGACACATTTTTATCTTCTGTTTTAGTTGGGGTTTTTTCACTCCTGTCTTTTCAGGCAAAGTGGAATAAAAACTTCTAGATGAGTTTCTGAATACAGATGGACACTGAAACAAAGATATTCAGAGAATGAAAGAATCCTTTAATGGAAATTTCACTAAATGTATATATAGATTATCTCAGCATTAGGAGAGTCTCATTTTCATATCCAAAATGTAATGAGTTAATCAAACAGAACCCACTTGATTGACTCTGCATATAAATCTGAAATTTTAACAGCTTTAGTTATCAACCAACATTAAAAGTCCTGAATCTTTTCAGGCAGAAAACCAATGGATAGGTTTTAGCACATATTGGTGCTAAAAACAGCAAGGTCTTCAGCAGAAAAGAACTATCCTGGCTTTTGAAAGGCTTCAAATTTAAAAGTTGTACTAGTCCTCACTGAGCACTGTAGCGCACTCTGGTGTTTAAGAACCTGCCCACAGGAAGTCAGCTGTATAGATTTACCCTTCTGGAATCAGAAAAAGGTTTTGAGTATGATTTTCCAACATCCTGATTGCTTTAGGCAGCAGGAAACAACACCCGGAATCCCTTTTTTTAATTTGTTTTTTAATTTTTTTTCTCCAGGCTTGTGAATACTGAAATGTGGAACTGCTCTACCAGACAAAAGAGCCAGGTCAAAATAGTTCCCTAGTTGTAAGGACACAAGCATGAATGGACTCAAGGCCACTCAGTTTTGTATCCAACCTTTTTGAAAAGACTATGCATGTTTCTACAGAAAGATTCTGCAAGTATTTCCAACAATGAAAATTTTCACTATAAGCTCTTGGCCCTTCTTTCCTTTTGAGTGCCTTCATGAAGGCATTGATAAAGTCTCTAAAATTTGTTTTGAAAATGTTGGTGTTTGTTTAAAAAATCAATAACTAGCTCTAGTAGAAAAAATAGATGTGTAAATGGTCATCTTTCGGCTTTGTTCTGTAACACTACCCTCCTGCCATGTGTTTCCACTGAGCAACAAATATCTCTTAGATAATTCCAAGACAATACAAACTTTAGAAATTATTACTGTAGACATTTCTAAATGACATTTCTAGATCACACTGTTTTCCTTATCAATCAAGACTACTGATAATTTGGGGATATAATCAACCATTTAGATTTCTGCACTAATTCTTACATTAATTCAAGGAAGTGTCACACTGACTCATTTAATCTACTGCGAAAACCAATCACTATAATAAAGGTTATAAATATTTACAAGGTGTTCTTTGCAAAGGCAATTTAGATCTTCCAGTAAGGACTACAGAGTTATTATTTAGTCCAGCCCAGTATTGCACATCATGTTCCTCACATCACATGGTATTGCACAGGTATGTGTGCATGCACAAGCTTACTTGCGAACAAATCAAATATTGATTTGAAGACTCTTTTAATCAGTGGATGAAATGCCAGCTTCTGGGATGGTATCCAGAGCATTCACAGAGTCTACAGAGAGGGAAGAAAGACACATGACACTTGATAAGATCCAGCACATCTAGAAAATGATGCAGAAAGTTATCAAAAGAGTCTAGGCAGCTAGGAAAAATGCAATGTAGGCTGTTCGTGGGTGTGGTTTTAGCCCGGCTCTGCACTTACTCTTTGACTTGGGAAAGGTTGGGACAGACTGGGAGAGGAAATCTTTGACAGTAGCCCTGTGGAAAAGGGCTTGAGGGTTCTGGTGAATGAAAAGTGCACATAAGCTAACAGCGTGTGCTCGCAGCCCAGAAGGTCAATTGCATCCTGGGCTGTATCAAAGCAGCGTGAGCAGCATGTCAAGGGAGCAGATTCTGCCCTTCTACTCTGCTCTCATGAGACTCCACCTGGAGTGCCGCATCCAGGTCTGGAGTCCTCAGGACAAGAAAGACATGGACCTGTTAGAACAGTTGAAGAGGATGTCCATGGGGATGATCAGAGTGTTGGAACACAGGCTGAGACAGGCTGAGAGTTGGGATTGCTCCGCCTGGAGAAGAGAAGGCTTGAGGGACACCTTATTGTGGCCTTCCAATAGCTAAAAGACATTTATTAAAAGAAGGGATGGCAGCATTTTACAAAGACACATAGTGATAGAACAAGAGGTAATGGTTTTAAACTAAAAGAGGATACATTTAGACTAGATATTAAGAGGAAATTCTTTACTGTGAGGGTGTTGAAGCACTGGAACAGGTTGCCTACAGAAGTTGTGGATGCCCTATCCCTGGTAGTGTTCAAAGCCTGGTTGGACGTGCCATTGAGCAACCTGATCTAGTGGAAGGTGTCTCTGCCCATGATGATCCTTGAAGTGCCTTCCAACCCAAGTCATTCTGTGGGTGATATTGCAATGAGCTGTTTCAATCAATCAGAGTATTCAGCACAGGTTGAGTTTTCTCTGTTATAATTTAATCAAAGGTTATTTGCCTTATAGACATGTTTGGTGAGCAGGCTCAGTAGTTGCCAATTGTGCTGTGATGATTGAGCTATGCTGAAAACATCCTTCTGGTTATCTCACATTGGTCAAAGGTCCAGTTACCTGAATGGACTTTTGTCTGGGTTCAACGCCCTGTTCATGTCATTACATCAGTTTCAAGGACAGACCTTTATTTAGCTATAAAATGTGATTGCTATCACAAAGGCATAAAAGACATTGCAATGGATTTTTCAATAATGATCAATCTCTCTGTATAGCCAGGTCAGCTATGTAGGTCAACATATGGTTGCTGCAAGCCAGGTACTGTAGTCCCAGTAGTTGCAGAATAAGTTTTCCTTCTTTCCAGTTACTCCTCAACAAAGAATTACCACAGAAATATCCCACCATGTCTTCTGTTTAAAATTCATTGCCAAGACCAGGTATTCTGAAAAAGGGGAAATCAGTGGAGTTATTTTAATTTGTCCTGCTACGTAAATAGACAGTACTTTCATAAACAGGAAGAACTAAGTATCATTAGGAAGTATATTTGGACTAAGTGCATTTTGTGGAAATATTTATGCTCTGCTCCTTGGATTTCTGATACCAGTATTCAGCCTACATAGTTGAGAGGAAAATGAGCTTGGGTCATTTGCTTCATTACAGGGTGCAGTCTGCTCTGTTCCAATGCCAAATTTGATCCTTAGAACCATGTTATGATTTCTGGGGGAGAAATAATGTCCATATGTATGATGGTTGACTCCTTAATTAGTTACACTCTAAGGTGTTTGTTTAGTAGGGATTCCACATTATGCAACAATTTAAATTACTTTCATGAATTACATATTGTATAGGATTCTATGTATGGCAAGTATATCACAAAACACATCTGTCAAAAAGGGAATGCTAATGTTGCTACTTTGATGCAACTGTGTTACATATTGGGTATAAATAAGGTAAAATTACTCTGTTACAACAATTAGACACCTCAGTCTCATTTGCTACTTTTAGGATAATGTCCTTCATCTTGGTAATGCGCTGGAAAGGGCAGGAGTCATAGATCTGTGAAAAGAGTCTTACAGCTGGTAGTGTAAGCTAATAAAAGATATGTTTAATTTGATATAGAAGACATATACATTTTAAAAGAGTTTTTCTAAAAATCTGAGCTATGTTCAGGTAGAAAGGGCATTCAGCTGTTGTATTTTAAACTTCTTTCCACTCAGCATCCTCCAAAAGATCTGCCAGTTATGATGGACTGCTGTATTATTTGCAAGATTCAGTGTGTGCTGGATAGCTTATTTTTCCTAAGTAATGCTGTATCCAAGATCTTTTCTTCTCGAGACTTGAAGCTGTACCCATCGTAGCAGTACAACCCCCTTCAAACATTGCATTTATGGCACTGACTTAGATCTGTGTCTTTGTAAAATACTCTTTTTATATAGTTTTGCAAGGAGTGAACACTGTACTTCTGCTTTGTTCTGTGTTTTATTTTTCCTTCTCTATACTATGCTCTGCCTTCTTTGCCACACTTTCAAAGTGGGTTTTTTACCTCTCTCCTAATTTAGTTAGTATGTGGTTAGCATCATGAAGACTTCTGTGAGCGATAAAGACTCATTTACAAAATAAAACCAAATGATATCTTGAGCAAAATGTCAGAGTCTTGAAAAATACCTGCTCTGGCATCAAGGCAAGCATCCTTCTGGCTGCAAACCCCAAATTTCAGAAATTCCTTTTACTCTCCTCATTTCCCTCCCCTGCCTTCCTTCCTCTTCACTTCTTAGTACCTTTCATTAGGGAAACAACCTTTTATTAAAAACCTGAAGAGTCCAGGTCTTGCTCTCCTTAGTCCTGTTGGTGTCTGTTACTCTGAAACATGCTGGCAGGGAGATCAGCCACATTAAGGAGCCAGGGCAGGAAGGAGACCAGAAAGCAGTTGTGAAGCTTACTTGTGCCTCACAACAATGCCTGAACTGGGAAGCATGCACTCAAAGGAGGGGAGTAAATAACAGTAAACCCAGTGCTCTGACAGCAGTTATTTAGGATGTGTTACTATGGAGCATTTGCAGCTACTAACTGGGACTCGGCCTTAATCCGTCACTATATAAAACTGTCATTAGTTACAATCACAAGAGCTTAAACATCTGCAAACAAAATTAGTTAAACAGCATCTCATCGTTTTTTAATGGGTTTACAATTTTAGCTTTAAGAGGGTAGTAGTTACTGTGTGTGTTTGCAGGAGTCTGCTGGTTATAATAACATTGGTATCAGAGCAAAGTTTCCTTAGGCTAGTAGAGGCTTTTGGTGATCTTTTTTATTTTGCCAAGTCCCTGCCCTTTGACTTCACTCACGGTAGCTAACACACAGGTAGGAGATATTGGTTAAACCTTTGTTAGCAATTTCATTTCCCACTGAATTTAGAATCTGAATGCTTTAACTCCATTAAAACTGAAATCTTCAAAGGTATGTTATTTTGGACCAACTTAATTTACATTACTTCTGTAATCTAGCCCTTATGATCTCTTTGTAGCATGACTGTTAAACATATAATGAACAATGAAATAATGTTTGCATCATTTATGTCTCATAAAAATTGATTATGTGTCTTGGACAATCACTACTATTCCATCAGTTCCGAGACAGCACTGTAATTCAGAACTCCCTCTGCTCTATGGATAAAGACATGCCCACATGCACTCTACATCTGTACACTGTCAACATACCAGAACTGAAGCAATTGAAATTTGCTTCAGCTTCACTGAACTTTTGTGCTTTTTTTTTTTTTTTTAGACTCAGAGATGAACAGTCTGAAAACTGAATTTGTTTGGTGTTTTCTGAGTTTTCTCAGAATATAATTTGGACCTCTTCAATTTTTAATGCAATTTGATTTCAAACTCTAATTTTTCCATTGTTTTGCTGAGATGGTGCTTTGCTTTCACTTTCCAGGATTGGAATAACCTCATATTGTCTCTCTGAACGTGACAGTTGTCATCCTGAAGTTATGTATTTATATATGTTAAACCACAATTAAAACACACTATGCTGCACTTTAAAAGCTGATCTCATCATCTCCAGTTTAGTTCATTTTTCCCTCCCTTCACCCATGCCCCCATTCCAATGGTGGATTGAAACCAGGCTTTCTGGCTGCAGCCTTTTCAGATCTGAATTTCATCAGTGATAGAGCACTGGAATGTCTGATTTGAAGCAGGCAAGATTTATTGCAATCAATGTTAGTGAGCACAAAGTCACGCCATCCTGTTTTCCAAGTTACCTACTGCCTCCCTCTTCCGTCCAACCCCTCCACCTGACTTACACCTTCCTATCTACTTGCAATTCCATCTCAAACAAGTGTGGGCTTTTTATTGATTCATTTAAATATGTAATAATTAGGATCAAGCATATTTCACAAATTAATCACATTTTTAGTGTTGGCCCATGAACAATAAACAACTTCTTGCAAGGATCCTTATTAGAGATCAGTGAAAGTTCAAAACTTAATTTCTCCTCAGTGCATTTTTTTGGGGAGTAATAAATGATTTCATACAGACTTTCTGGCTCTCTGTGAGCTTTTCTTTTGGCACAAGTTTACTTAAAAATAAAATATGTAGAAGAGACAGTAGCTACATTTCATAAACCATTCTATTCTTTCAAGTTGATTTTAATACTGTACCTAAACTGACAGAATGAAAAATTTTGGCAAGGTAGATTATCTATGATGCATCTAATATATAAGGAAGATTGTGATTTGCTTCTGAGCATGAAATCATATCAGCAACTGGCAATCTAAAAACACATTTTCTTGTAAACTGTACATGGAGTAAATAAAAAGGGTACTATCAGCCAGTAAGAAAGCTTGTGGGGGTTTTCTTTTTCTTTCTGTAACATTATATATGTACATGTAAAATTTAGACTAGGAGCAATTTCTTTAGATAGATATCTGTTCAAATGGCTTTTAAACATAGGGTTTATCTCACATGCTGTGAATCTCTCTGGTTTTGATGTCACAGGGATTCTTATGACACACTCATAGTATAAAGATGAAATGAAGCTCCTTTCTGAAATATGGGAAAGAGTCTTCAAAATGTTGGTTGCTTAAAATTGATACTGGAAGTAAATCAATTTACTGAGTAATAGATTTCTTCAAGAAGTGCCAAGAATGTTGTGAATTATTTGAGGGATATGACCTTGGCATCCTCTTATTTTCTCAAAGGATGACAAAAGAAGAGAGAGTTAATTTCATGTATGTCCCTCATGTAGATATTTATCATCGACACTGATATAATTTTAAATTTTCTTTAAAAACCTGACACACGACTTTCTAGTATCGGCCAAACATTCCAGATTGGTTCCAATAAAAGGGAAAACTTTTAATAGTTTGAGAAAGAACATACCTGACAGCCATGAGGGAACATGCTAGCTACTTCTTGAGGTAAGCACATGACATGGCAGATCAAAATACAGATCACATTGGAACACAAAGTAGAATAATTTTGGTTTTTTAAATGGTCTTGTGGATGTCTCTTCAATAATCAATAAAACAGGATCAGCACAGTGTGGATAGATTTACTGTTAAGTGAGGCTTTTAGTACAGTGAAGTCCCAGAAATTCCAGATATTTTCAGGATATACTTACAAACCAAATAGAAATGTAGGTGTAGGCCATGTGGGTAACCTGGGATCTCAGGGTTATTATAATTAATTAAGTCTTTGCAAAGACTTTTCATAGAATACCCAGAAAGCTAGANTCGAAGAAGCCTCTCCCTCAGCCCCCCCCACTGCCACCAAAACCTGGCCACAGACAAACCAATACAACAGGCCAGTGATTTATTCCATCTATTTCCTTTATCTTAGTAGAAGTCCTACTTTTTTGAGGAGTCATGGGAATCTCTATCCATGTGCAGATCTGGCAATCTTGCCACTTCCTGGCCCGGAGACCCTGTAAAATGAAAGTGTGAAGGCCAAGGTTTGTACTGGCAGACTTGAGAACTAGAGAAGTACATAGACTGATGTTTCTGTCCAGAACATTGATCCACGAAGGTTAGGAGCAGATTCTCTGAGAGACAGTTTAGTATTTTCAATATATGGAGAGCTGAAAACAAGCAAAGCTTGAGAGCTAAGAGCCCAATCAGCTGCAATCAGTTTGCAAATTTTCTGTTTAATTTACATGTAAAACAGTTTTCCCACTGCTGACACTGAAGTTTACATGTGCTGAAACCCTTAGGCTGTTGGTATTTTATTTGATTCTAGAATTTATGAGTGAACTTTCCAGACCCTTTTTCTGAATATTTTGCTCTTCAGTGTGTGTAATCTGCCATGGCAAGATCTACAGAACTAAAGGGTGAGAAAGTTTTAAATTGTATTTAGAAATCAAGTTAGAAGGTGATTAGATGATTGTTCTTGTGGAATTAAAACAAATCCCTTTTGTGAAGACTCTACTGTAATTGTATTGTTAATTTTGACTTAATGATTATAGTGAAATGCTCAAGAGTGAACTACTGGTTACCAAGCTTTAGTTATTTTAACTGAATGTTAGCTGTGTTTTAACAAAGCCAAGGTGTGCTTGCTGTAGGAGTTGATACAACTACTAGTTCACAATGTGAAGTTATTTCTGTTTATTTTCCTTTTAATTTATTTGAATTATGTAATCCATATTATTGCATCTTGATCTGTGTTTACAAACCTGAGTGGAGCTCCTTCTGCTGCTTTAAATCACAGTGACTAATAGTACATGCAATTCAAAACCATGCCTGGATGTATCTTTGTTGTTTTACCTATTGTAGGTGTAAATTATACCTGCTTAGGCCACAGAATAAAGTCCATTTAATCTGTTTCAGGTGATTAATCTCAAAACACCACTTCTAGGATCCCTTCTTTGAGTTTTTCAGTCTACCCTCCTTCTGCTTTTTGTCAATAAGTCTATTGAATGCCATGGTGGACAAAACTGCCTCCCTGCACCATTTATCCTTACTTAGTTATCCTATATCTGGCCTTTCTCTTGGCTAAGCCAGCCTTGCTGCCAGCCTCAGTAAAACTCACAGGAAAACTCCAGTCAGGCATCCATCTATTCTGTTTAAATCCCTGCTGCTCTGCTGCAAGACATCAGTCAGAAAATTGACTATTCTAAACTCACCAGCTAAACAAGCTTTCAGTTAGTATTTATAGTCCATCTCAGTTTAGTCTGGCTAAGGAGCTGCCTTATCTTACTTATCTTACTAGCTGAAGGTGCCCATTGTACCCTTAACTTTACTGATATTTTTTTGGACAGCAGAAGGGAAGCTGACTAGGGTGGGCTTGCATAGTCTGACTCACTGGAAGTTACTAGTGAGTGGTTGGGACACAAGGTCTCTGCAGGGGAATGTCTGGGACTATGTGTGGAGCTTGCTGCAATGAGGGCCTTATCCTGTACATGCCTCTCTACTACAGAAATAGTACAAATAACACCATACTTTTCTGAGCTTTGTGTTTGTAATATATTAACACAGGTAGGAATTGACAAATACTTTTCCCCCACTTTTTTTCTCTGTGAAAATGAATGTGCAAAGGTTACTATATGGATATTACATATTTCTGAAGTGCTATATAGAAATTCTTAATTATTTATGCAGGGACTCATTGGCAGAGTGAAGGGAAAGACTGTAATTGAGGTAGTTGTGCATATGAAATTGAAAGTGTGGTTGGAGTGCATATGTGATACAAAATGTGCTTGGATCATTCCATGTAGACAAAGACAGCACAGCTCAGCTTGCCTACTTCTACACACAAGCCCAGGTGGATTTATTCTTCCAGTATCTACACCTCTTATTAATGCTATTAAAAGTTATTGCTCAAAAAAGGATGAAAATATGCCCTTAAGCTAGCAGTTTAACATTTATTTTCAATCATATTTTTGGTTTTTTTGGAAACATATAAGAGAAATATCCCTCATTTCCCAGGTGGACTGAAGGGGAACAATATAAACTTTTATATTTTAGTGTGAAAAATGTAAACACAGATGAAATGTACTTCAGAGCTCATTTTGCCAAAGCTTTTCTTGGATGACTTCCATCAACATACTCATTGTAATTATTTTCCAAATGTTACTCATGTGATTCTCATTTGCTGCATGTTTAATTCCCTACCTTAAATTGGGGCACTCAGGTATTTCTAAAGATTTCTAAAGATTTGTGGTTCAACCTGCATAATGGCCCCAAAGTGGTCACACAGGCCTCGTGTGCTCTTATATGAACTACAACAAGCACTGATTGGAATTCGGTGTGTGAATTCAGTCTTATGCTTTTTGAAGTTAAAAAGCAGATGTTATCCATGGCATGATACTTCAGGTATAAAATTAATATTTAAAATGTACTCTTTTTAATTTATTTCTGGTATTCCACCAGTAAAAGCCTAGGGGTTCTCATCAAAAGTAGCTAAACGAAGTCATTAAAGATCAAAGCAATTACAATATAATTAGGGCTACTATTGAATTACATTATCCTCATCATCTACTTCTCTTATTCTTTCTGCCCTATACATAGCCAAAAATAAATATTGTCTCTCAAAACAGGTTAAAAATCAAAACTTTTTGTCTTGGACACTGGTTAATCAGTCATAAAGGCATAGCTTACACCAACAATAAAAATTTCAAAGATAAGCCTCCTTTCAGTTATCTTTTTTCTATGGGTAAATCACTTCATTGAATTTAATACTAATTTCCAGCGGTAAAATGCAGAGGCTGTGCACTAAAATGACTGTTTGGATCACAATGGTGTTGCCAGGTTATCAGGCAGCTGGGGAAGCTATAACGCTAACACCAAGGTGACTTTCTTGCAATCCTAAAATAGCATTAAAAAATCCTAGAAAAGGGTCAGCCTCAGCAAAAATGTTAAATGCAAATCAACTCTATCAATTATAGGCTAAATCTCAAGACAGAGGATGATTTCTTCTTGCAACATTTGAACTTACTGGCATACCTGTGGAGATCATGTAATTCCCTGAAAAATATTCTGCACAGGTCCTTTTTTTAACAAATCTTCAATTTATCTCAAAATATCTTTTTATTTTTCTGTAATACAGTATAACACCCCATTTATTGAAGCAGAGGGTGGAAAACAGAAACGTCAGTGGATCATGATCATTAAAAAGTGACTGTTCCATCACTATCCTCTACATCCCTTCCAGTGCAAGAGGCAGAGGGCAGCCTTGCATTTCTCTGTTTTCTATCCTCTTTGACTTTGCTTTATGTTTTGATTCCAAATGTTATGAGACACAAGGTGGGTTATTCAAAATTATTTATTAGCTTGTTAAACAGAAATGCCTTTGCTTCTTGGCCAAGTTTTATAGGAACCTGCAGAACATTGAAGTACCTCACAGGCAGTGCCCCACCTTTGCAGATGACATCAGTGCAACAGGACATGATTTTTTAATATATCTTTAAATATATATTTCTAACAAGTACACATTCTTACATGTATTTTCTTTCATTTAATTCAGCCAAGTTACATGAAGTCATGATTTATGTCCCCCAAAGGAACTTAAGAATTTAGAATCTATAAGCCTGATCCTAAATCTTTATTCAGGCAAAATGCCTGAAATAAGCCCAAGAATATATAAGGCTTCATAAAGCATTTGACCATGAATTAAAAAACCAGCATTAACAAAAGCATTTGCAAGTATTAAAGATTAACTTTGCCTTTTATCTAAAAGTGAAGGAGTAATAATTATGGTACACTAGAACATATTCCACCCATATAACTTTTACCAGTTTGCTTGATGGATTCTATCTTTTCAGCAGTGGCCATCTACTCGATCACAGCAGGCATTGGTATACATACATGGCCGTATTTCTATGACCACTTCAGCTTGAACCAGGTGGGTAAGCACTCTTGAGACCTGCCCTTGTTCTCTGTCAGTCCATGTTGCAAAGCATTTTTCTCTCACACACTGGCTGCCTTTTGTGCTAAGCCAAGCCAGAAAATGTGCTTAGGAGCTGAGCTATTGCAGCCACGCTGGTCTTGGCCGTTTGTTCCACATGGCCACACTAGAGCTCCTCTGAACCAACGCTCCATTCTCCCAAATGCAGCTAGTTTGAAAGTCAGGTCCTTAGCACCGGCTGTTTCACTTTCCAGATCCACTCAAGTCGGGACGCACAACTCTCCAGGATAGATACAGTCACATATCATGTTCCTCATGATCCTACTACAAAGCAGACTGTAACTGCAGCCTCAGCAACTAACCCGCATGTCTGCTGCACATCTGTGCAGTGAAGAAGTCTGTGATGGGGTTTTGGGGGAAGTTTGTTTTTTTTTCTTTAAACTTCTCTGAGACAATCTTGAAACTGAAGTTATGGTTCCTGTTGTCTAATGTAATTTATACATAATAACTGAAGAGATCCGTTGCATCTATCTTCCCTGCTCAGTCAGTATCTCAAGCTACAATCTCAGTGCTTTATAGACAAATGGTATTTTATGTGAAAATCTCTTACCTGGAAAACTGTTCCATTCTTTCTGTGGCAAGATTCATTTCATTAAAACCAACACAATTTAGGCTTGTCAGACAGTAAGTTTAAGTGACACGTGTCAAAGGTGAAGTCCCCCAGTGGCTTGAGCTGATTGAAACCTGGGCTGCCCCTGCTAAGCTGGTATTCCCTCTGCTTTAAGCCACATTGAGTTCCTCAAATGCTTAAACAAAGGAGTCGTTGAGGAAGTTCCCCCATCAAAGGTTTGTGATGGAATTATTTTCAGCAAGTCAATCACCTAGGGTGGGTAGCTGTGGCATTTCTAAGCCACACTGCTATGGCAAGAATGACCAGGACAGGGTCAGGAGTGGGGTTGAAATCTGGACCACGATAATTCAGACTTCATAGTTTTATACTGCACTGGAACTGTAGGGTTGTACGAATGGAGTTACATTGATTTATAGCCAATGAGAACGACTTGTAAGATTTAAGTAAAAAACCCCTATCTGGTACCTATTTCAGAAAATATTAATTCCATTTTTGATATGAACTGCTACAGAATTGGAATTGTCCAAGTTAATGGAATTTATTGTGATAGAGTTCCTAAAAAATGCCATCCTTTGCATACAGTCTTTTCCCTGATTCATCTCTGTGTTACCCCTTTTTCCTCTGAGTGGAAAGCTCACATTACACCATTACAAGAGAGCACTACAAAAGGCAAGAGAAAGCCCACTTCATGTACTGTTTTGGAAGTTCCCTAAAGTGAAAAATGATATTCTTGAAGATGAAGATTCCACAATGCCTTAAGGTACAGTACATTCTCTAAAAATGATGCCTAAGCATAATTTTTTACTATCTGTAATACTTCTAGCATAGTAAGATTCAGACACACTAGTAAGGATTTGCTGGGAGCTATAACAGTCACATCTTTCCATAAATTATAAGCAAAAGAAAGCGGCCTTTTACTATGAATTGATTTAACACTAACAAAATTGTGCTTATCTTAATGAGTTAATTTGGTGTTCCAGTGCATATCATATGCATTTCCTTGGGGCTTTAAATAGAACCTAAAAATATTTGTAATGGATATTTAAAGTGAATTTTTTCTCTCCCATAACATTGAAACATTAGGTCTATGTCTGAATTAATGTGACAGATACATAAAAAGGTGAAATGGAAATTTCAATGGAAATACAAAATGGACTTTTCAATACAGAAGCATTGATTTATGGGTTCTTTCATTAATGTATTTCAAATAAAAAGCCATAAAATTAGAAGGTCATGAAGAATTGCTGACATCACTTATTATGATTATTTGCTGTCTTGGACACTTTTATTAATGTCTTAATGCTCAGTAGCTTTAGGCTACCTACTATGGTGCAAAATAAAAGATGATTGCTCCAGTTATTTTAAATGGCTATATATTCCTTAGCTGTATAGTGGTGGCACCTTTTCTTTTTTACAGCAGAAAAGGATCTTCCTCAAAGCTATTCAATATTTGTGACAAATTAAAATTTTAAAAGTAATTGAAAACTTAATTAAGAATTCATTTAAAAGTCTTAAAATTAATTAAAAGCTTAACTTAGAGAAGGTGAAGCACACTTGCTTTTTTTTAACTTTACTGTAACTGCATCTGTCAAACAGAGGCTGTACTGTAGTTACCAAATGCACTATGGTGACAATGAAGTCACAATATTGCAGAGAACTCACAAAAAAAGTTGTTATAATTTAGAGGAGCTTTTCTCCTAGAAATAAAGAGATGCTTTACAAGTGAACACCAGTTGCATACACAGAGAATGCAGATGATAGCCTCTCCTGAAGGACAGTGCTGGTGTCTTTTTAATCTGCCATTCTGATGAAAAAGTAAAATCATCTGACTTCTAACATTATAATCTGTCTTTAGCCAAATGTTGTATTAAGCACAGACAATTTTTTTTTTAATCCTTGCTACATATATTTCTAGGAACACCTAAAATACCTTGTCGTTTGAGCTGCTGTTTTATTTTGTAACATTGTATATCATGAATGCAAAACTGTGAAGCAAATGAAAGAGAATCCTGCTCAAAGCAAAACTGAGCCAAACCCAACTAACATTTAAATTGAAACCTGAGGGAATATATAGAAAAATTTTCACCTTATGCTGTCAAAAATAAAATGCAGTAGAAACTCATAGTTCGCCCATATATAACACTACCTACATATTTTTGTTCCCCCTTATAGTCATTTGAACGCTATGTTTCAGTATATTGCAATACTGGTTAGATGTTTATTTTGAAAATTAAGAAATGTTTAGGAAATGACACAGTTTAGCCAGTGGCAAATACGTGAAATTAAAAGTTGGCCTTTTGCCACTGAAAACAGAGACATGCTCCTAATGTGTTGACTCAAAGCTCATAACATTTCTGGCAAATGAAGCATGAAACATATTGTCAGATAAGTAAAGATTGTTACGTCCAGAAAACTTCTCTACAGGAATGCTAAGTTTCCAAGTCAAGCACTGAGAAGTTAATAATTGCTGGGGTTAAACTGCCTATGTAATATTAATTCAACCTACTTGTATATGTTACGATGTTCTTTAATTACATGATAATTGCAATACCTATTAAGTGCACAGAATGTAGTGAGGGCAACTGTGAGATCCAACTGTTAGTCCAGCTCTGTCTGGAATGTTTCCATCCAGTCATTTGCTGTTCTTCCATTTAGCCAGATGCCTGGATCTTGAGGAGTCGCCTTGATGACATCCTTTTGGGAGGGGACAGTGGGAGGCACACGCCTCCACACTGCTGGGCTCAGAGTCAGAAGTCGTGGTGCCAGCATAACGTGCAAAAAGAAATCCCAAGAGCAGGAGCTAGCCCTACGCCTGCAGAGCTTTGCTCACCTGATTTACTGCATGAGTCTGCTTGTGGGAACACTTGATATGTTTTTACAGAAGCTGAAAGGAGTCAGTGAATAAAACAGAGGCTTTAAAGAAAAAAAGGGCAATATTAATACTACAAGAATCTGAAAGACACTCCAGCATTGAATTGTCCCTTATCTCTCTTTCCGTCACTGAATTCACTCATAGATGATCAGATACTTTTAATTCACTTTCTCACAGCAACCTACTGCCAATTCCAGCACTGTAAGAAATGGAAAGAAAACTTCAGGAAAATCATCCTCATTTGCAAAGCATTATGATAGTATTAACAATAAGATTGAATCCAAAGACCAGGAATAAATACTTATCCTGCATTTAATACATTAATCTTAGAAAAAGTATAGAACAGTGAGCCATGTAATAGCTGTTGTCTGTTCCATAATCACACAAAGGAGGCTGTGGAAGAAATGGGCGGTAGTGTCATGAGAGACTGCCATAGCAATCATATACAAAGAGTTGATTTCTAACAACCTTAATTCTGACTATTTTCACTTTTAGGAGGGATTCTTGGTTTTTATGCATTCCATTTTGTATGGTTTTCTCTAACATTGGAAACTGAGGGAGGGAGCAGGGGAAGGAATGCCTCTTCAGAACTGCAGGGACAACAAGAAGAGTGGAAAGTTCAGAACTCAGCAAAGACATCAGCCATTCAACTTGTCCATGGTTGCAGTGGTTGGCTATTACCTAGTGTTAAGCCACACAATTTAGCAGTGGTTTTCACAGCAGTTGTTTCCCTGCAGTACAGGAGGATTCAGGACTTCTGCTTTTCTTCTCAAGTTTCTGAAGGCAGCAATTTCACCACTGGCTATAGACATGTGCATTTATGCTTCTCAGCCCTCTCCTAGTTCCTTCTGTTTTGGTCCAGACATCCAGCTTCCAGCCTCTCTCAACACATCTTTTGTTTCCTTGTCTCTCCCCTTGGAGAGACAAGATTGTTTCTTTCTTTACTGCCAGGACAACAATGTGACTGGCATGCCTGATGGATAAAAACTGATTTTCTGTCTTCAGTTCTGGACTGACTGCATGACAAAACTACTCCATCCCTTGCAGCACTTCTCCCAGGGAAACATCTGCATATTTCCAGTACTCTCAGTCACAAGCATCAGGAGGCAGACCTCCTGTTGTGGTCAGGAGGCAGACCACAACAATTCATGAAATAGCTTTTGCAGTCATAAGACTGTTTTATAAAAAAACCCAACCAAAAAAACTTCCATGATTCCTTTTAATGAGACATTTCAGCTGTTGAATTTATTTTCAAATCTGTTTTTGAGATTTCAACATGTAGTTATACCATGTTTCCAGGTTTTTCATTATAACAGTGAGTGCTGGAAACACCTTGATGATCTCTAAGGTCTCTTCCAACCTTGCTGATACTGTGTTACAGATTTTTGTAGTAACAATCCTATCTTCATGCCTCTGCTCAAGCACCAAGGATACTATTCTTGCTTCATGAGGCAGTTGGAAGCATATTTACGTGGACAGCATCACTTTAATCTCAATACTGTTCCTGGAAATGGGAGAACCGTTTACAATGACATTCTAGAAGAACTCAGTCTCAAGTGAACAGCATGATATACTTCAGCATGAACAATTGAAATGTGGCAAAGTTCTGAGCAGCTCAAAGTAGAATTTACTAGGGAGAAAAAATTGTGCAATGTGGCATTGTTACCATTCATTTTTGTCATGTGGTGTTAAACTTGGGGATTCTAATTAATTTATTTCATATTTACTTTAAAATTTGTTTCAACACAGCTATGTATTGATACTATGTGACTATGTTTATATACTACAGTTATGTTGCTGGATTAAAATATCTAATTTTAATAATGTGTCTAAAAGGATGTGCTCTTTCATGTTAATGGTTTTCTTTATTTTAAACCTCGTCTTAAATGTAATTTGGGGACATAATTGTACTCTAAAATTCTGAATTTTACGAAGATATATTTCTGATTAACAATACTATTCAAAATTTCATTTTAACATATAGCAATTGAAAATAAAGATATCTGATATCAAAAATAGTGATTATTTTGGCTTTGTTGCAGTTTGGGCTCCAAACTACATCCTGTCACTTTGGAAACTCTTCTTTACTTAATATGAGTTGACAGCTTCAAGAATGGAGAAAAACAGACAAGATATATACGATAAGCTTCAAATTTACACTTCTTGATTGTTTTCTACTTATTTGTATACAGATCTGAATTTGGTTGGTAAATAGATTTCTTCATAAATTATGGATATGTTTTAAAATGTTGGAATCTTTAAAATGATGATGGGCCAAATCCAACCCTAATACACTGGACTAAATCCAAAATACTTCAGTGGAGAAAATGAACACTTGAATAAAAAGACTTGGAACTCAGACTTACTCCAATAAACTCCCTTCTAGATTCACACTAAGGAAAGGCTGACAGCTCAGTAAGGTATCTAGCTGTGAATGCAATTTAATGAATAAAACCATGGTTCAAATTAGGCAGGAGAAGCACTTAACAAATGACTGTTGTGGTACTTGTGTCACACTTGTATTATATTCCAAACATGACTTTCTTTTTTTTTTTTGCTTCAGCTTTGAATCAGTCCCAGAGACAGAATACTTAAACCTTTGTATCCTATAAACCTACAGTTAGAGCTCTCATAAACTGGGAAATATTACATCAGTCTCCTACATACAACTCTTAAAGCTCTTGAATGCCTACAGTATGCTGCACACAAGTGATAAAAGTATGTATGTGTGACACTATGTCTGCTTGGTAGTGGAAAAGGAGAGAGAGATGTTGAAATACCCAATTCTACTGTTAAATAATGACTTGCTTATGAGACTCGCTGACCTATTAAATATAAACATCTGGTTTAGGTGTTCAGGATCCAAATGAATTACCCACCAAAGACTAACCAGGCATATCAGGCCTCAACCCACTCCCAACAACTAAATCACCCAATATTTCACTTGTGGAAAAAGTTAATGTTTTGCTAAAGTGGGGCTAGTCATATAAAAGTTTTTTTCCAGTACTGACAATAAGGCTTTATGATTTGTGTTACTGTATTCATCAGCTGTGTTCTGCTGCTGTTCTACTAAGTCTACCAAAAAACTTCAGATTTCTCATGGCTGTGCTCAATCCCACTGTGATCCTGCCCTGTCTGATAATCTGTGATAAGGTCTTATTGGAACTGGGAAAGAATGAAACTCAGAACTATGGAGAAGTGATATTTTGTTATCACTTAAATGTAAGACAGACACACTTCTGTGTGAGCCAGTAGTAAACAATAACTTGTGCATGGTGTTGAAGGAACGCTGGAGCGTGTCCAGAGAAGGGCAACAAGGATGGTGAAGGGGCTGGAGCACAAGCCCTATGAGGAATGGCTGAGGGAGCTGGGATTGTTCAGCCTGGAGAAGAGGAGGCTCTGGGGTGACCTTATCACTGTCTATAACTATCTGAAAGGAGGTTGTAGGCAGGCGTGGGTCGGTCTCTTCTCTCAGGCTCCCAGTGGCAGGACGAGAGGACACAGTCTTAGGCTGCATCAAGGGAGGTTTAGGTTGGATATCAGGAGGAACTTTTTCACAGTGAGAGTGATCTCCCACTGGAATGGGCTTCCCAGGGAGGTGGTGGAGTCACCGTCCCTGGATGTGTTTAAGGATAGGTTAGATGATGAACTTAGTGGTATGGTTTAGATGGTTTAAATGGTTTAGATGGTATAGATGTTAGACTGATGTTGGATAGATTGTTAACCTAAAGGTTGGACTTTATGATCTCCATGGTCTCTTCCAACTTTATTAATTCTGTGTGTAATTCTGTGTGTAAATGGTAACTCCAAAGATTTTACTGATGCTAATCTTGGGCCTGATTATTGTAATTGTTCTATTTTCATTAGTCTAGCAGGTGTGCATCAGACTTTATTTGCCACTTACATGGCTTATTATGGCCATGCCACTTAAGATTGCTGTTGCTCTGTGACAGAACCTCTCAAATCTCTGTGCCTGCTGATGGCTGAACAGAAAGAGGCACCGGTATGCCTCCCTTTGCTCTTACCTTGTCTGATATCTATTCTCAACACATTGTTTTGTTGCTGCGCTGTGGAACACTGAGAAACAATTAGCCTTGCCTCTGGAAAGGCAGAAATCAGACTACTGGCTTTGTATTGCAGAGAACAAAGAAGTGTGTGCCTCTGCTGGGTGTTTGGCACTTGATGAAATGATGTTTTCTCAGAAGCCTGGATTGAGCCTGCCTCCCTGGCAGAGAAAAGCTCCGTGCAAACCAGGTGGCTGCAATTCCTGTCTAGCCAAGCTTAGGTCTCAATTATCCAGTAAGGCATCTGTGTCTCCTGAGGACCTTGGTCCTTTAACCCATGGGGAGACAATGCATTGTTAAAGAACAAGAACTGGCTGCTGTAATCATAGCAAAACTCCTTTCTCCATCAGGTGAGCTGAATGGCTTTTTCTAACAGGAGGAGCAGTTTGATCCTGGCACTACCTGCAGAGTGACATCTGCTAGAAGACCGGCAGAAAGCAATGGGAAGAGTTGGCTCTATGTACTATAAACCTTGGATGCCTTCTTAACCGAATTTTGTCACTTTCTCTTGTTAGTGAGCTAAGTTTTGCTGGAAGAGAAAGGAATATGCTGTCTCACAGACAAATGATCACTGGAAGGAAATTCCCAACTCTGATGTTAACACAGTTAAGCTCTCCTTTGTCCTGGTGAAGGAATGCAGAGCTGTGTGTGAGGATGCGAGAATGGGGAACAGAGAACAGGTGGAAATATACTTTAGTAAATGCATGACATCTGCCTTTTTACATATTCTTTAAGTGAGAGGTGCTTTGCTAATGACTGTACATAATTTTCTTTCCTCTTCCACCCCCACCCGCCTTCCTCTCCACCTCCTCACCTTATTCTACTCTTTAATTTTTGTCTTCTGGCAATGTTTTGTAAAGACAGTCTGCATGCTTACTTATCTAGAGAGGAGCAACTTCCAGAAAAGTGCATGAAAGAAACCAATGTGTAAGAAAAAAGTCATTAATGTTGATATTGCCATACTAACTAATCCTGTCTTCTGTTATGTGTTTTATCTGTTATATTTCTGATATTTTATATTGGCATGCTGGAGCAGGAACTGCATTTTACTATGGCTTTTTAAAAATACACTGAAATTGCAAGGACAAGAGTTTACATGGACCAGAAGCCATGAAAATAAATTATTTCACGAAGAGGAATCATTCTGTGTTTCTTTTGGGACCTCAAGTAGTTTTTCTGGTACTAAACCAATCAAATCTGGGCTGTAATGAAAAATTAACATAAACGTATGATCACTTTTGTTAAGTGTAGTCACAAAAGCTTTAAGCTCATCACAGTCAATTGTCTTCAATAGCAATGCAGAAATAACTGTATTTAAAGACAGGAAAACTTCTCAGATAAACACACTAATAACTGTTTAACATTTCCTATAGATGCTGTTCCTGTTTATCAGTTACTCTTCAAAAATGTTAATTTAAAAATGCTGATTGGTGGCTTAGCATTGTGCCAACAGATGCTATATGGGGTCCTCAAACACAGGCCTGTAAGACTAAGCTAACTGAGTAACTTAATAGTTTATATGTAAGTATACTTACAGACAATTCAATAAACCTAAACAATTCACATATTAGAACTGTTTATCCTCCATGAATCTGTTTGCAATAGCTGACCTGTTTAACCAACATAAACAACTACCTTTTTAAATTATGTGTCATTTTGGAACTTTGCGTTAAAACATTTCCACAATATTTGCTGCAGATGTTATAAAGTTGTAAAAATCTTAAAAATACTGTTTTAAAGCTGTTTATTTCAGGATTAGGAAGAAGTTGGGTAAACTGAATGAATGTCAAACACACTATAAATTACGAAAACATTCAGCAACTGCTTTTTACCTTATTTACCTTTGTGGTGAGGTTAACAAGTACTGGGAAAACTGGGAATCTGCTTGATTACACAACATCACCTGACACAAGACTTTGAAATATTATGGATTAAAGCCTAATACTGAATTGTGTCTGACATACAGTCATTCTACAAAATCATTGTTCTACAGGTATCACCATGTTTTCAGTATCACTGGCATTTCTTATGTGAGTTTCTTCAGTGTTTACATGCACAGAACTACTGCAGTTCCCCATATCTGCTTCTTCCCTTTCTTGAGTGGGATTCAGGACACGCTTTGATACCTAGTGAGGTCCATAGCATGCCATTTGGAGCATTTCAGTGCCCAACCCAAAATTTCCTTAGAAACTTCCACGGGGAGTTACCATGTCCGAGACTATGTACCGAGGGGGGAACTTGTGGAACCCTGATGGAAGTGGTAGCCCAGTCAGGGGACGTGGTGAATGAAATAAGATGTGAGGTACTTTGATAACATCTCAAAATAGGTAGTGATTTTGGTTTTCCATTTAAACACTTCACTATTTTGACAAATAATTAAGAAAACCTAAAACCTAAATCAGAATGTGTCCTTTTTTACCCCTGAGCAAGTATGAGTGTATGACAAGTGGATTAAAATAAAAAGAAGAAATCCTGTGAGCCATGTGAATGATCTGCTTTACAAAACCTAAGTTACAGAAAGACTAAATTAGAACATCCATTTACCCTAATTTTGTTCCACACATGGCATGCAGTAACAGATGAATTATGACTGTGGAATTTCAGTGTCCATGGGACAGCCTGGCATGCCTGTGTAAACTGATGGTAAAGACACAACAGAACAAGGGTACTGCCACAACATTTAAGGGCTGCAGCATGGATGCACGCTCCTGTTACATGATCAGGTCTTGGGTTCTCTTCATTAGCTGAAATATCTGAAGGTTCCAGAATGTTTCAGTCACACACAAGTTTTGCTGACTCTCACCTTTGGCAAGCACTAGTTCTGTCTACATGTAACACTAGTATCTTCCAAAGATGTCTCAGATAAAACGAGTGGGAGTACCTACTAACAGTTAAGCAACACCCTTCCCTTCTGCTAGCCTTTGCCCAGTCTCTCTTGAATGACCCATCCCCTAACACTCTTTCCTAAATTTACCCTTCTGTCACTCAAGCACACACTTAAAACAAGTTTCTTCCTCTTTTCTGCATACACTACCATGTTGATCCAGTGTGCATGAGGACTCCTGGGAAGTATTTCATAGATCTGGTCACATTTACCCCTGTCAGCTGTACTGACAGTTATGAAACACCACCACCACTGTTCCCTCAAATGTTGTGTCTCAGAGAAATTTGCAGAGAATTGCTTGAAGGGTGGCTGTTTCCCATTGTGCTGCATGACAGTAAAGCCAAATGCCCCCAGGGAGAAGGACAGCCTCCTAACTGGTGAGGAGATGAAGACAAGAGAATCCCGTTAAGAACAAAGAGATAGAAATACCATTTGCAAAATCACAGCCCATTGAGGTCAGCTGGGAAGAATAAAGGAGGTAGCAGCCATATTGAAAGGTGCCTTCCACAATGCTTTATTGTCTGCTGATGAACTTTCTTATGCAGCTTTTTTGATGATAAAAATTAACACATAAATATCAGGAAATCACTAAATTTTAGAGGTTTTTTCCCAAAATCTGACAATAATCCTATGGGGGTTTAGCTCTTCCTCCTTTCCTTTCCTTTCCTTTCCTTTCCTTTCCTTTCCTTTCCTTTCCTTTCCTTTCCTTTCCTTTCCTTTCCTTTCCTTTCCTTTCCTTTCCTTTCCTTTCCTTTCCTTTCCTTTCCTTTCCTTTCCTTTCCCTCTCCCAACTTGGTGATCTGATAAGTTTTTGTCTCTGAACTTTGAGAATGTGTCTTCCAAATAGGATGCACTGTACATCTAAACATAAAAAGTGTGAGATTCCAAGTAATGCATCTGTCTCAAATAAAAAAAAAAAAATAAAGCAAAAGACTGCATCCTGAGAACCTGAGAGACAGTGAATAAATTAATGTGTGAGGGGAAAAGAGAGAAAAAGATGCAAAACAGGGATATATTTTTTTCCTGTTATAACTTTAAAGAACTGATCAGAAAACAAAAATTAACAATTTTATTTCTTGGAGGTTATTATTGCTTCTATAGTGGAAACGATGCTTTATTTAGAGGCCTGCCATTAACTGCTGCTAGAACCTACTGTTCCTTCTTAAAATTAATACCTAAAAATAACTGACATTGTGAAGAATAAAATGCAGACTCTGGCACACATAGTATTTGTACATATTCTTTACTTATTTTTCTCTGTGTTTTGACCTATGTAATTTTTCTCTAGATGTCTAGACAAATTTAACTTCAGCAAATTAAAACTTAAGATTACATTTATTTCTGCTGAATCAATATGTAACGTTGAGAACATATCTAAATATGTTATGAATTATAACTGCAGTGCAATAAGTCACATACTTGCTTGACAGAAATAAATGTTGTCTAGAATCAAACTGAAGAACACAAAGTGTACTGCCTTAAAAATAACTAATTAAAAAGCTAGATAATTTCCTTCAGATGTATTAAACCAGGATAAAAGCAAGGGCATCTTGGGTGTAATTGTATTAGCTTTCACACACTCAGTTGCGATTTTCACATTGGGGAAAACATCAGGAATACGGTTAAAAGCATCTGCTAAGCAGAGACTTGTAAAAGACTATGAATCATTTTTTGTGTACAGTATACAGCTTTAAAGGAAGATTTTTTGATGCATTAAATGTTGATCCTTGTAATCCTGGTTATCCTTCCTTGTCTCAGCTGTTTATTTCTAGTTACAAGGTCATTCAGCTCTTCCTGTACGTCACGTTGAATTTTACATTAGAGCCATGAAACATTAATTTACCTTTATTTTAGCTGCACCATATTAAAAAAATCCCCAAAAATTACAGAAGCAAATTATTTTGAGCCTCAAGAAAAATCTTAACAATTTTGAAAAATCTTTGCTGCCTAAAGTCTTGTGTCTCATGACAGGGATTATGGCTTGTCTTTCAGGACCATCCTTATTTAAACTTGAGGTCTTATGCCCAATATTGAGATAAATTTGGAGATTTTCCCACTTACTTCACAGAGGTATAATCTGCTCCTTGTTGCAATAAAGGTTTGTTTTTTTTTGTCCTGAAAATCTGACTTTCTCCTGTGATAATTTGAAAATAAATTTTTAATGTTAAATTGGATGATCAAACTGATAACAAATCTGTGATCTTACCCAAGCAGTGAGCTAATACAGCAGCAGTAAAATTTTGTTTATTCCTGAAAAAGAAATGTTTTAAAATATTGCAGGAAGTGTGTGTTCTTTTCCTATTAATTTTAGCTCCAGAAATTTAAACTCCAACTCTGAAAGCTGCATGTGCTCTACATCTGCGTTATGCAATTACCTTCATGGGACCACTCGCTTCTTTATCTAAACAGCTCCCTAAGTGTGTTTGCAAGATTGAAGTCTTAGAATATTTTGATTTTAAACATTGTGATAAGATCAGTCCATAATGGTGACTTGGTACTGACATTCATTCAGAAAAATGGAATCTAAATTGTTTCAGCCAGGACTAATCTTTCTCTTGAATGAAAACAATTATTTTGGCTGTTTGTTGTTCACAGTGTTGTTTTAGAAGAGTGTTGGGTCACTTTCTGAGAGGGATTATATGTCATATTGCCTGTGATAGCAGTGGACTCAATTTGATGGCTTGAGAGACCCTTTGAGGCTCGTGCTTATATATGAACGCCATCAGTATTATTGCTGCTGTTTGAGTAGAGATTTTTTTTGTTATGTCCAAAATTTTGGTTGGTGTATTGCCTTGCAGAGCAGTGCATGTATAACATTTAAAATGCAAGCTTACAGGAATTGTGCAAAACCAACCTGCTAAAAGAGGTATTCTGTGATTAGCAAATTTGCTGGTATATTCTTGCAATGACAAATAGAGAACACAACTGTATCCATTGCTTTTTTGCCCTTTTTTTTTTTTTCCCCCCTAGGTTATCCTCTTTAAAAAGTGTACCCTGTAGGTGTTCATGTTAGCTGGTATTTCCTTTCAGCATCTCCAGTAAGTTATCCTTTCATTGTGGGTAAGTAAGAGTTTGCAAAACTTTGCACCCTTATTCTTAAATTAAATACTGACAAGGAATGGAAGTGTAAAGCATGCTAATAAGCAAGACCTCCCTGTGGGAACCTGTGATAGAAGACTGTTTCACATTGAGAGGCAGACAGCGCTGTTGACACAGGCTGTCAAAAAGGCTTCATGTCTTTGAAAGAAAATCTTAATCTTCTTTATTCATGTGTGAACAGGTCCAGGCCTTCATCCCGTAGCTCATACGCATTGACTGTTTAAACTGTGGGTTGCTAGGCTTTGGGTAGGGTTTGTTTGCTTGTGTCTACATTGTACGAATGGATGAGGACTGAAAATTAAAATCTGTCTGACACAGAGCACTGCTTTTCTGTCTCTGTTTGAAGAGACATGGCAACCTAGGGTGAAATGAAAAGGAATTTTATTGAGCGCAAAAACCGCTCAGTGTTTAAATGTTGGACGCAGGAACTGAATGGTCAATTTGGGAGGCATGTAGGTTGTTTATAGACATTGGGATGGCTGTCAATCACAGTACAATGGTGAAATTTGTATCGGAAAAAAAGTGCTTTTTAGTGGCTGAACTCCTGTTTCCTGTTAAAATGCTCACATCAACAAACAAAAAGAGGTTTTGTCTGAAGTTTACAAGCAAGAAAATTTCAGAATAACAGAGATGCTGCTACTGTTGTGGCATCTTTTGATCATTGCGGCACTGACTATTTAACATTTAAAACCAAATTTTGCAGTGAAAGATCCTGTTGCTCTGTGGATCACATTCTGTTTTACTTCTGTGACTTATAAATCAGGAATAGGTCAATTAAATGAATGGCATTGTGCTACTGAAAAGGAGTATGACAGTGGATTCTGAGACTTTATTCTGTGTATGTTTGCGCTGTTAAATATTTTACTTAGATTTGTTTTATGTGTTATTTATATGTTTATAAATCAGTAGCAAGGAAAAGGAGGAGATAAATAGTACCTATATAAAGTAATCTCTTTCAGCACTTTTTAATAACAAGTAGAGGAAAGCACCTAATTTCAGAAGAAATATTGCCCTTTCCAGTTATTATTAAAACTAAATAGAAACATTATCCTGCTTCATTTTACAGGAGCTTGTATTATCTTAACTATAAAATTTCCCACTGAAACTTGGCCATATGTCAAACTTACCACTATAGGCTTTGGAACAATTAGAAAAAAAAAAACAACTGAGGAAAATAGAAATAAGCTTGTTTTAACAGAATCAAATTTAAAATGTTAACACTTGTTTTTTTCTGGTTTTATAACATGAAAAAGCATGTTTTACGGAACACTGACTGAGAACTCAGCCCTCAAGATCTGATATAAAATATGGCTTCTGAGTCCCTGAGGGATTTGTAGGAGGGAAGAAAAAGAAAATGATTTCTCTCATTGTAGTTATTTCACCTCTGATCGTTGCAACCCCCAAGCTTAGATCTTTTTGCCCCAATGGCAGGGGAAGCAGGAAGGCTCAAATAGATCAAGGCATGGTGACATATCATTCAACTGATAGTTTTATATAATTCTTCCCAGTCTTAGAATCATTCAGCCCTTATATTTTCCATAATTACCGGGAGATTGGGAGCTTGCGAGCTTGCAGAATGCGATAGGACACGTCATCTAGTTTTCAGGTTCTGACCAACAGGACTCTTTCTTTGTGTTCACCTTCATATTTTCACTAGCTTCCTCGATGTACATAAACTTGTTTACACTGCTTTTCCTATCTTTCTGAGCAGGCTTTTCATTGGCATGTTCAGTATTAAGCTACTTGCCAGTTTATACAGCAGATGTGTGTGCATAGTTAATCCTGGAATAACTACCATCTTCAGTGCTATAAGATATTGTACTGATTACTTGTTTCATCATCCTCCTCCCTAAATATTTAACTTTAAAAATCTGTAGCATAGATTATGATTGAAATGTTCATGATGTGGAACTCTCCTGTGTACTTTTTAAATGAGAGGGCACATGTGAGGACAGACTCTCAAAGTTCCTATCACTCTGCAGATTTCTGAAATTCAATGGCTATTTATCTTTTGGAAACTTGGCCTAATTCCTTTAAAAGCTTAAGCTTATACAGCTCATGCAAAAGGTGATCATATCACTGCTTTTCAAATGGAAGTTGCCGTTTTTTGAGATCCACCTTTCCTTATTCAATTTAAATTTACCATAGTAAACTAGGTACAGCCCTAAATAGTTATTTAATAGTTGGTTATTTATTGTGGCACCTTCTCTTTTCTGGTTCATTTACTCTTCTCAAGTATCAGATACTGCTTGTTCTTAAAGAACTTTCCTTCTGTATGTCTTTCATCCACTGGTGCATTTGGCTTCAGCAGGAAGCTTCATGGGTGAAATGCTGTGGAGGTTTCCAAGCACTGTGCATCTGTCCTTGTCCCTGTACTGCCACACTCAGCTGCCTTAGGTGATTTGTATCACTTATCTATATGGCATTTTTCTTCTGTAAAACGGGATCAGTGATAAGGGTTCTGCATAAAAGCAGTGATGGAAACTGATTTTATGAAGTGCCTAGTTGTTGTTTATTGCTACTCAAAAGTCTCAGATGAGTAAAGCCTTTCAATTTCTTTATACTTTCCTTCACCAATAAATTAACACAGTTTATGTTGTTTCCTCCATGCATGATTAAGGGTAAATATTTCTTCTGTTGCAGAATACTAGAACATTTGCATTTTTGCTTTCACTCATCACCTTCCATGTTAACACTTGTAATGTCCTACTACTTTATATCCTTGATGAATCTCTTTAAAGTATATGACAGTGTATGCTGTTCTTGCATGAAATACATTACTCTTGTTTATTATCAATCCCCTTCCCCTTATTATGCTTGATAGATATGGCTATGTCTGGAGACAGCTCTCTATTGCCTCTTATGTCCCTCTGTCCAAGGTATTCTCCCTTTGCCAGTAATGTCAAATGCCTTTTTAACATGCTAACGCTTTTCCTATTCTATCAATTTCTTCCCTCTGCTATGAACTGATTTCAAAGTCTTAGTTTGTCAAGGTCTTCCAATCTTAAAATGCCTCCTAAAGACTTATTTCCTCTATTGTAAAAGGAAACCATTTTCCTTCTTCTTTCTTGATGTGCTTTGGTCTTTCCTCTGCAATTTAGAGTCCTTAGGGGCAGGGACTAGGTCGTATTCTCTGGATGTGGACAAGACCTTTATTTTTAAGGAATTATATCTGATATAGAGGAGGTACTGCAAACTAGGCAGATATCTAGTAACTGTATGCTGCATACAGTGGTCAAACAACAAGCTACATCTTTCAAGCAGCAACTGTTCCTCTCCCTCCCCCCTTCCTCCAGGCTTTATTCTGAAGGTCTAAGTTTATAACAAAAGAAACAAAAAGGTTTTTATATAAATGGAAAAGCAAATGGAGCCCAGCTCATGTTACAACTCAGCCTTCTGACAGCCTGGAATGGAGATCTGCCCTACTTAGAGGCCTCTTTTTGCTCTGAACTGCAAGGGAGCTTTTAATATTCCCTCACTTGCTCTGAGTGCTCTCTGATTAGAGCTTCACCTCCAGCTCAGTCCTAACCCAAACTACATTTGGCAAAGATTGCTACAAAAGTTTTGTCTGCACAGTAACTGCAACAGTGGAGCCATTATCCACCACCTCAGTGCTATCAGAGTATAAATAAAAAGCAGGGTGTATATGCACAGTGTTGTGATTGCTCAGAAAACTCCACTGTGTTGCAAATCCTTTAAAATAATACACTGAGAAAGCATTTTGACTTTCCATTAGTCATAAAAGCTAACATTTTAATATGCATGATTAAATTTAGTCAGGGAGATAAATGTGTGTTGGTTTTTTTTTCCCTTTTTTTTTTTTATGAAAGAGATTGATGGAAACTGCCCAACACTTTTGGTGTTCATTCTTAAATATATTTAAATATAAGAGGGTGTTTTAAATTAATAAATCATATGTCAGAATGCCTAAGTCCAAACTTCTTACTCAGGTGCCTAATCTTAGGCAGGGAAGTATTTGTAGGATTAAATATTTTTTATTGGAATATTTAGAAAAACTAAACAGACACAGGAACACAAATCATTCTCTTGTTAGGCACTTAAAACTTTAGGGAAATCATTCACACTGTAAAAGATGTTCTGTGCTGAGAACTTACCACACTTGATATTTTATTTCTTGCAGGCTTTCTGCAAGCCATGTAACAAAGTTGGAACACAATTTTAAAAGCCATTGCCTGGAGAAGCTGCAAAATGTAGTGAAGCTTGAATTGAAAGCCACAGATTGCTTCCAGGATTTGAGGTTGAATCATTGTAGTTTTGTGTTCAGCTGATTTATAGTTGACAAAAGTTTTCTTTATTTTTGCTCGGTTTTTTAATTAATTTCTTCCTTTGAAATGAGATCTTCCACAAGTTTATGGTTGTAAAATAATAAATATTTTGGAGGATAAGGGAAGAGCATAAGATTATGCTATGGCTGCAAAACAAAATGAGAAGTGTGGCGACTGGTAGGAACAATTTGAATCTGGTACATTTTATGGAATAAATCACTATCTGGTTTCTTGTAGGATTCTCTGAGTACATAAAAATTACTAAAGAGAAGGAGAAACTTGAGCAGGTCTATTCAAAGTAATGCAAACATGGCATACAGAGCATCACACAACTCCTTCTGTGCAAGGTGCATACAATGTCATCATCTCTTTCTTTCCCCTTTGTTATTCTTTCTGCCTTTGCAAGAGAGAGAAGCATGGGGAGATTTCAGGGATATTATTTTCTCTAGTTTTATAAAAGGACCAGATAAAACAAAACCCAGATGACCTTTAGAGCTGTGGGTGACCCTGTTGGATGAATGCTGGGCACTCGTATTGTGATATGTGCTTTCCAGTGAAAGCCTATAAAATCTAAGTTCCCAAAATGCACAGCTGCAACATTATGCTAGTGAAGAAACAGATGGATGTAAGTCATTGATATTTGGAGCCAACCATTTTCATGATGCCAACTTCCATGCATTGTGAAAATGGCTAATTACTTTTCTTTCCTAACTGCCTTTCCCTCACTGGGATGCCATTAGCCTTTAGCTCTTTGTTTTTATATACCCGGCTATTTAGTTAGTGCTCTGCACTCTATATCCCCACTTCTGTTTCTCAGGACATTAGACAGTGAGTTATCTGTTCACTTCAGAGGCAACCCTCCCAATTTTGAGAATGAATACAAAAGAGAAGTTGGATAAGGACTTTGTTTCTCTTTTGATTTAAAAACTACAAACAAAATATTATGTGTGGGTTGGGGTGTGTGTGCGCAGAAGATCCTTCAGTCTCTGCTAACAGTAGAAACATTTATGAGGGAAAAGACTTCTTTAGATGACTCTTACAGTCTCATGAGAAATACTACACGTGGATTTACAGATCTACCTAATTTTTATGCTTGTACACTCCTCCTTAAAAGGATTGCCAGCTTTGTCAAACAGTGAGGTTTGGGTACAGTTAGCTTTTCCTTCCTCTGGAAGGAATACATTGACTGACTGGTTTGCCCTTTGTCAGCCTGGTCTTTAAGACTCTGAGTCTCATCCTAAAGTGTGCTCTGTAGACAGCAAAATAGAAAATGAGTGTTCATTGCCCGAGCACTGCACTGCTTTAGCTAAAACTGGGAAGACTTCATTCTATATTGTAAGAAAGGCAAAAGGAAGCCAGGAGCCTCACAGGGGGCCAGCAGGTTTTTGGATCTCAGTCTGAGTTTGCTTCTGAGCTTTTTCTTAATATCACAATGGGCTCTTGCTGTGTGCTTCTAATGCCTCAGCAATGAAGTCAGGGTATATTATGCCATCTGTCCAGGAGTCAACAATACAGGTCAAGCTAATTTAAACTGGCACTTTTCATCTCCCTATGCTTGTATGCATTACATTTAACAGTTTAAGTGAGTGATTGTATCTCCTGACCCTGCGACAGAGACAAGGCACATGTTTGTATTTTTTCATTATCTTTAGTTGTCAGGAATAAGGACATTTGATCCCTTAATGAAAAATATAGCTAAGTCAGGGTTTGATACACAACTTTTGTTTTAGGGGTGGTTGTGCTCCTTTAAATGATTTTTCAGCCTCACTTCTATTTCTTTTTTTAAAATAAGGAGGATAATTTATGTATGATATAATTCTGTAAATTTAATCCTGGAATGAAAAGTTTAAATGTAAAAATCATTATTCTTCACATTTAGAGTTAAAAATTTATCAGGGGGACTGTTTTCCCTGTGGCGAACAAAGGAGTAAAGTGATAATCCTGGAGCAAAATTGTACCCATAACACTTTGAATGCTATGAAAAGATCAACCTCTACACCACTATTTCTCATTGAGCTATGCAATGAACTTAGAGGAGTTAAATGTATAGAAATTATAAGTGAATTGTTTGAATGGAGGTTTGATAAATGAAAAATACGTGCAGCAGTTGTAAAATCCAGGGAAACTAGTACTGTTTCTGTTATTGAGTACTGCATCTAGTACTCAGTTTGCTTTTTCTGTCATGTTTTTCCTCCTTCTTTCTGCTATTTCTTTGGCTTGCTATTTCTCCAGACTACCATGTTTCCAGCAGTTTCCTTTTTCCAGCCCTGTAGAAATAGAATCATTTCTGAGGAGGAAAAGAGAAGAAAGACCACACACAAATATTTATTTCTTAAACATGTCTGAAGTTTGGAACAGGGATACTGTTCATGTGATTAGATTGTCAATATGCTGTTTTGCCTCATTTCCAAAAATGTTATACAGCTATGATAACATAAATCTATCTCCTGCAGTCATACTAGCCCAGGGCACTGAAGTTATGACTGTTCAATTGAAGTTAATTTCAGAACCAACTGAGGTGTATCTATGTAAATTTACTCTGTAGACAGATATATAGGTTGTTAGGTTTTGTTACAATAAAGAATCTTCTTAGCATAAACCTAGTTCCAAACGACAGCATGGCCAGCCATTACTCTAATACCTTTTTCTGATGTGAACCTTTTGTCACGAATTAAAGCCATAGCACCATTCAACACTCACACACACATACACAAGTCTAAATATTAAGAAGTGAGAATAAGTACTCTGAGCTTCAAACAGTACACTGGAGCAGAAAGAAGAAACATATGTCCCTCTTTGTCATCCAGGGGGCCCCAAAACTGAGAGAAACCAAAGGAGAAAATCCAACTGAGCCAACAGCAAGCACGCAGACATGAATGTACAGCCTACACAAGGCACCCCTTATAATTGAAAATGTTTGAACTGGCAAAATTAATGTTTTAACAGAAAGGTATTAATTTCACACCTAGTCTCTATACCGTGTTAAACTTGGTACAAGGAGCACAAACATATTAAATCACTCATTAGCAAGGGTTAAAAGAACAGAAAACACCCTATGCAATAGATATTTTTCATATAATACTAAATGTAATTTTGTATGAATGTCCTACACAAAGAAATATCTATGCTACGAATAATTACAAACAGAAAAAACCCCAAGATTTTGAACTAGGATTTAAGAAATATAGTTCTTTCAGAAATTAGATTTTCAATATTAACCCTTACATTTTAATACTGTTTCCCATCCCTACTGAAATTTGTTAATAATGATTTATGGATTATTAATCAAAGTAAAACTGTAAAGTATTTCCTACCATTATTGTGAATTAAATATTGTATTCTAGGTAAAGGTTATCTGTCCAGAAGCTAGATTCATAATTGAGAAGCAGGACTAATGGTGTATTAGACCACTGGTGAAAGAGGAAAATTATGAGAAACATTAGGTGACTTCATTGGCTGTTATAAATCTGGCAGGGTAATGATGTCACATAGAGCTGTATTTTTAAAAAGACATTAAATTAATCCAGTAAGGCAAGACAAAAGTGGCTTAGAATTGCATTTTAATATTAACCCAGAACACAATGTAATATAAACTCAATTCCTAAGGAATAGTCTTGACAAATTTAATTAATAAGTACAGAAATTCCTATTATCAGCAATAAAACTATTAAAAAAATTGAAGAATGAACATTTATTAGTTTAAATGTGTTGTACTTACACAGCATGATAGAAAAGTGAGGTACTTCTTATTCATGCTTGCAATTATAATCTTTATAAATCATAGGAAGGACCATTGCAAAAGAGCATTTAGAGAAGAGAGAAGGGACTGATAGTCATTAGCAGCAAAATAAGTGAGAATTTTTTGTGGAAGAGGGAGTGCTGGAAAGTGATTTGGCCTCCTTTGATTCCAGAAGACTAGAAGATATTATTCTACATTATACAACCAGATTTAACAACTGGGAATTTCCCTTTAATTCAGGTTATTTCTCGTCTGTTGTGTTCAGCCCTTGCTGCCATGGCAGCACATTTCAACCCACAAAGCAACAGATCAGTGATCACAAACACTGTTGATGGTGCATATTGCAACTGTCCCACGTTTCCTAGAGTGCTGTTCCTCACAGAAGACATTCTCTGGATTTTACCTCTATTGGCATGGCATAATGGGTCTAGGAAAGCACAGGAATTTGGAATATTCTACATAGCTTTCTGAAATCCTTTCTAGCTTTGTTTTTCTATGGGTAGGCTTTCTGGTTCATAGTCCCATCTGAACTTAGAGGTGAACTCGGTCTTTTGTATTTCCCAAGAGAGGAAGTCTGTTAAGGGAGTTGGTGTCCAGGCTCCTAAGGTTCATAGAATTTGGCCTCCAGAAGACCCTTTTAGAGTACAGTGAACAGGAGCCAAGTCCATGGCTCTCGCTTTGTATGTCTTTGTGGTAGTTCACCTGACTGGTTTGTCTCAGATAATCTTGGAATGATGAAGTTTTACACTGTGCATATATATCAACCATTGATTTTTGAGTGGGTGAAAGCAAAGCTGTTTATCTACCATTTACACTATTTGTTTCCCTTCCTGAAATGGTCACTTGAAACATGGCAAACAACAGAATGGTGTCTTACTCTTGTGAATCACTGGTTAGTAAAATTGTCCTATGTTCATACTTCACAGGAATTAAAAATGCAGAACAAAAAATTCATGTGATGTGGAGCCTGCAAATTCTTTTTGTTTACATAACCTTTTGGGAATAGAAGATTTTTTTTTCTCCCTGCACATCTGACTTCACAAAAATTTTGCTTTTTAGGAAAAAAGGACATACTGTGGTTTCATTTGCAGATGGCTAAACGGATGATTGTCCCTGTGGGCTTTAGAAACCAGGCTTTTGGCTTGGTTGGGAATACCTTCTTAGGAGATTGATGCTAGTTTTGTTTTGATTTTTTATTTTTTGCTCTACTGTGCATGATTCTCTGCTGATCTATCTTTGGAACAAGTCATATGCCAGTTGCTTGATATTGCCAGTTGCTGATATTACAAAGACTCCACAGAAGATTAAAAGAATATTGTTCTTTCTTCAGCCCTTCTTTTATCTTCCTCTCTTCTCTCAGAGCTTTTGTAAGCCTATTTAGTAGGCTGAGATACAGTATGTAATAAATAAAGATATTTTGTAACTAGCTTCTGACATAACAATATGCTGAACTGAGACTTGATAAAATGAGAAAAAAATAAAGTTACAAATGTATAGTAATATTTGGCTAGGTAACAGACATTAACAGGCATTTAACAGACATTATTTGTTGAAATTGCTTCTCAAAATCAGGAAATTATTTGAAATGGACAGAAACCATTAGGATTGATGCTGCTGCAATTTTAATATATTTCCTTTCTGTTACAATTTTATTAGCCCTTTCTCTCTATTATATAGAAACCACAGACATGTAGATCTTCTTTTCTGTGCATGATTAATTAACAAATTAACCTTTTCCCTGAAAAAAATTAATAAATAGAATGCCTTAAATATGATGTTAAAGGCAAAAAAGAAAAGTAAAAAAAAAACCCAAAACAAAACAACAAAAAAAACCAAAACAAAACAACTTGGGCATTTTTTTCCTGTAGTGACATACTGCCATGTAAGTGGCACCTTACCTCAATAGTTACTTCTATTTTGATTAACAAACATGTGGGGTTTTTTTGCCTTCAGTCAATCATGCCTGGTAAGAAGATGGTATTTTAAGCACTATAAACCAAGAATGAATTGTGTGCTAGGGGCTCAGAACACTGTTCTGCATTGAAAAAATGGAAAACCCTTTTCTGATGTGGAAGCATGCACAGTTAGTCCAAGTTCAGAGCTGGAGACAAGTTGTGTCCTGCAGTGTTGTTCTTTTCTTGACACATTCCTCTTCATGCTGGTGTTGTAGGGTTTGTTCTGTTCTTCCCACTTCTGTTTATGCATTACATGTTCTCACAACGATGAGCTGAAGTCGTGGTTTACTGTGGCTTACAGGACAAGGGTGGCAAAGTCCACTGGTGTCCTTGAGACATTCATAAAGAGTGAATTGCTGCTCCAGCGTGTTAATAGATAACCATTTCACACAGAAGCACTTTTTGAGAAGTTTTGCAGCTTTCCTTTGGCCTGGTCAGCTGAAAAGTTTTTTTACACAGTCAGTCACTTTGAATTTTTTTCCTATGTTTATTTTCTAACAAAGGTACAGCTGACGTCACATATTTACATGCAATAAATTAAAACACTTGGATAATAATTAAAGATGTAGCTTTTCTTCTATAAGCTGGTTTGGTTTGATTTTAATAAGTGCTGAACTCAAGTCATTGGAAAGTGAAGGCCTACTTCCTTCAAACATATAAATACACTACAGATGTCTACAGCTAAGATGTCTGCAATTTTTATAAGCTAGTGGAGACACTGTTTTATTTAACACAGTTAATATTGAAAATATGATCTGATTCTAAGTTTAAAGGAGAAGTGCAAATTCTAAACCACAGGCCTTGTTAAGGCTTTCTAATTCCATTCCAAGTATTATGGAAGTCTGATGTTTGAATAAGGCCAAGTCATCTTTTAATTCCTAAACTGGCTCCCATAAAAGGCTGGAAAGTCTTTGATCTGTGTAAAAGAGATCACCAGGGAGAAGCCTCTCCTTCTGTTTGTCCAAATGTTGCAAGCAGCGTCTCTAGGCTATAGCTAACAATTCAAATTATGTTTGTTTGTGTCTTAAACAGACTTTTTGATTTGCATATAAAAGGAATTTCAATGGCAATATCAGCTCTTTCATGGGATTTGCAAGGGAAGGAAAAGGCCAGTTAAAGTTTGATCTAATAGACTGGCCTGCAATGATGTAATGTAATTAGTGTGTAGTAGTATAAATATTGCCTGATATCATATTTCTAAAGTTATCTGCTATGTACATAACAAGGCTGATAAAAGCTATACTAAACTGGGCTATAGAAACTTTTCTAAGAGTCATGGAAATACAGTACAGTGTATGGAATGGAATAAAATATAAGTTTTCCTGAAAGAAATAAAATCTCTGGAAAGATTATTCTAGGAGAAATAAGAGAAATTCAGCCTGGATATATGTGTAAAATTTGTGGAATGCCATTTCTAGCAAGGTCCGCTGAATTTTTCCATTGGTCATCATAAACGTAAACAGAAAGTACAGAACTAGGCAGAAGAGCTGATCAGATTATTTAATAGGGAAAAATCTGAAGGAACCATAGGATTTTTAAAGAAAGCTTATGTTGATGGCATCTAATTTTATTTTGAGTGAAGTGGGAGGCACAGTGCAACAGCACTGTCATCTGTCTTATGACTGAAGTCACACTTCTCATAAGGAGAAAGGTTATTTATAATCACCTATGAAAATTGCCTACAAGTAATTTTTCTGGATAGCACACTCCTGTAATGACCCTGTTTGTTTGTTTGGTTTTTTTCCCCCAGAGGACAAAAATATGAACAAACTTTCCCAATCTTTGTTTTCTCCCTTCAATGATAGCCTCAGGTGAGGGCTGATATAGGAAGGAAGAACTGGTCTTGAAACCCAAGCCTTGTTAATCTCTTCTTGAGTATTTATGACAACCAAACGCACAAACGAGAAGTTGTCCCACAGAAGGGCAATCAGCAACCATGTGATTAGATTAAACTAGTGCTTATCTCTTCATGAGCATATGCTAAGGACGATACCTACTTTCTGTATCATTCCCATTTGACCATCACTTTATTTCCCTGTTAATGTTAGGGGAAAAAAAATCATAATTCAGCTTACTAGAGTAAACTTTGTCCCTTGAAGCCTTATATCTTCCCTCTCATTATAAAATATAGCAACTCAAGAGATAAATGTACATTTTGAACTGAAACTGTAGAGATGCTAACTAGACTAGAATTTGGTTTTGGTGTTATATATGATACTTCGGCATGTTATCTTTTACTGTTTCCATGAAAATGATAATAAAAGCTAATGCAAAGTACAGCTGCTCTTCTCCAACAGTCCTTTTAAACAATGGGAATGTGTTGCTTTCCTGCCTGCTCTTCTCAAAAAGTCACATGTGCCCCAAATAGTACGTTTTTAGTCTGATATAGTTGGAAAAATAAAGGATGTAATCTCTTCCTGCAAACTTTGCCTTTATTATCTATGTAATGAGTAATTGCTAGAATAAAGGGTCTGGACAATCTTAATGACATCCAAAGAATTCAAAGGGATGTGTAAAGTTTGTCATCACTGCTTAAGTTGTCAAATCATAGGAAATAGTCCTGGAAAAGACCTTAAGAGGTCATGAAGTCTCTAAAATAAGATCAGCTATATCTATCTTTTTATTTACAGGAAAATGTTTGTCTAACCTTGTCCAGTGAAGGAAATTCCATGACATTCCCAGAAAATCTATTCCAAATTTTTTCTTAATGTTAAACCTTTGATGCTGTCACTGCTTGTTTTTTCTACCATGAGCATGTAGAACAGACGAGTTTCTTCTTCTTGACAAGAGCTTTTCATGTAACTGAAGGATACTATGATCTTTCCCCTCTTTCCCAGCAAACCATTTTCTGTCTTTGTGTTTTCTAATCCCTAACCATTTTCCTTGTTTGTTTTTTTTCTGGAGGGGTTATGAAGCAAGAAGATATGATATCCTCCTTCTTACCCGGTTACCTTCCTTTAAATCTTCTGGCTAGTTTAAAAGGAGGGTAAAGATAAGACTCTTTGGATCATTGTGCTCTCTTCCCAGCTACCTGAAGGATTTGGTCTGCTATGGTTAGGTATTTTTATTTTTGTTTAGCTGACTCTTTGCTTTTGCTGCTGGTTTTTTTAATGTTTCTCTGTTGAATATAAAATCACTGATGTAACTTTCAGAGGAATTTTGTCACTTCTTGTCTTGCTGAACATATTTCCATCTGCCTAAGTAGGCCAGGATACACAGGCTTCCTTACATTGAAAGCTTTGGTTATCTTGGTTTCTGTATGATCTCCATCTATAGTTAACTGTATTAGTCAACCTTTGTTAAAATATCATCACCAAGGCTCTGATTTAAACCATTATCATAAAGAAAAGCATTATTTTTAAGAGGTCTCATTAGGGATATAATATGCCTTTGTTTCCTGCAAAGAGGTTTTTTTCCAGGACATTTTGCCTTGTTTAGAGCTTTAGAATCACCTCTGTATTGAAACTTTACGGTTACTTAGCAGCAGGAGTTTCAATTCATTTTGTGTCTCCACTTGGTCTGTGGACTGAACTCCACCCATTTCCACTATGAAGTGTAGGTCATTGCTTTTTTCTTTTTCCCTACACAGCTGTCCTTTTGGCAGTCCTTGTAGTGAACTTCTTCCAGTTTTGTTTCACTCCCTGAACTCTACAAGACTGAGCCAAAAACTTTGTCATGTAAGCCTCATCAATAAATACATGTTTCTCAGGCTCATGGGATCAGTCTTCTTTTTTGTGCTCTGCCTGGAAACTCCAAAGTTGCACCTGGTGGGGGATCCCCTTATAACATCTGTGCTGGGATTATGCTGGTAAGACATTATCAATTGATGCAGTGTTGCCTTGATAATGCAACCAGTGGACAAGAGAAAGAAATTAATGCCAAAATTAGACATCGAAATAAATTCCCATAGCCACCACCCCAATAAAATTATGTAACACTTTATACCTTCATGACTTTGGAAGAATGTTGTTGCCCTGAACTGTGCCACAGTGTTGCCCTGAACTGTGCCACAATTGTGGCACTTACTGGAACACATTACTCCTGGGTAGGAGTGATGGACTTCACATAAAAATGCAGTAAATAAATAGTTTTGTGCACAAAAGAACACAACATTAAGATTTTAAAGGAGTAAAGTCATATAAAGTCTAGGATTTGAAACGGTTTTAGCCTGGAAAATCAGTTTCTGGTCTTGAAACAAGATTTAATGTGGCTGTCAAAATTAGCTGCCTAACCTTAAGGATTTCTATGTGACCCTTGTGAGGACCCTTTCTTATTTTCCATGAACCTTGTTTGGAAGTAAAAGCAGTTAGTCCTTTCTCCTCTCCTTTTCCAATGCTTTTTGAGATGCAAATATTCATGCTTTTGTCAAAAGAGTTCTGAAGATCAAGAAAGCTAAACCTTTAAGAAATGTCAATAAAACCATAAAAACATCTTGCTTTTATATGTGAAAAAAATAATGGTTTCCTCTCATATTTGAATTCAAGGGAAAAAGAGAATTTTCAAAGTCGTGAAAGAATTCAGTCTTCTGAGCATGAATATCTAAGCAAGATGTGATCCTAAAATGACAAGGAGTCAACATCTGGGTATGTTTTCCCACATTAGCAACTGCTGTCCTAAACTGCTGTTGTATGTGATGTTAAACAGCTGCTCAGTTTCACCCAGAGCTAAGAATATTCTTTATCTGACTTACATTTCAGTCTTTTAGAACTTTTGAGATGAAAAGGTCTAAGAGAAGTGTAAAGTAGTAGCACTGAAACTACACTGTACTTGGTACCTAGAAGAGAATGTTTCAATTCAATAAAAAGCTGCTGACACGTTATAATGCTTGCTCTTGGCACTACCATATTACATTATCCAACCATCGCTTCTCATTATCTATATACTGAATTGTTCAAGTCAGTAATTTGAGCCTGTCCCCTACTGTGTACTAGTGAAATACAAATATTAAAAAACAGCTGGTCCATTTCAAGGTGCTGTTACCTTTTTCTACAATTCACGGGAACAATAATCTCTCTCCTGCCAACAGCATGAACTCAACCCAAAGGCTGAAAAACCATGTGGGTTTTGAGGCTTTATATGCAAGTAGGGTTTCTTACCAATCTGTTATTTTCGGGGAAGAAAGAGGGCTGTGTAGGATTAGGGAAAGAATTATTTGGGAGCTGTTCATTTTTGATGAAATTACACTCAGAAAGTTTAGAATGGTTAAAAAAGATGGAGGTTTCATAAACTACACAGGCATTTTTCCTGTAGTGATTATACATAGAACACTGAAGTGTAGCACACCAGTGCCTGTAGTTTTTGTCCTCATTTCTGTTTCTCAAATAAGATGAATCATGCTGCTATAAAGAAAGGGCATGGCTGTAACACACCTGTACTGAACGAGACTTTTCCATACATATTTCCCTGAAACCATCATAACCTTGTGCAAACGTGTCCATAACAAAGCAGAAATATAATTTTGTATGCACTTACAGAAAAAACACGCAATTGTGGCCTTTTACAAAAGAATTGCTGAAGTGAGAATTATAGATGTCACTTCTTTTGATCGTGTCATAGTAAAAGGTTCTTTTGAAGGTGGCCTTGTTTTCCAAGTCCAGCTGGAAACAGTTAACCATTTTCCTGATTTCTAAGACCAAACTTAGCTCTAAGTGCACTTGCAAAATCAGTGGCTCTGGAGTTAAATTTCTGTTTACTAATGTAGTTCAATCCTTGGCTCAATTATATAATTTTATTTTCTTCAAAATGAGCTCATAACTTTATTCCATGAGAGGATATGGTGAGATGTTGTTTCCAGTTAGTCTGAATTAGTTCCAAAGACCTGGCCTGCAGTGTGAGAATTGCAAAGGATATTCTGAAAATTTTTTCAGCTATAGATCTGTAGGTATCTCTCTCCTAAAATCCATTGAAGAACATAACTGAAAATGGTATGGAGACATTTATGTGGCTTATTAACTATGTTGTGTCTGAATCATTGCCATAAAAGTAAAATCAAAGGCTGGATTCAAAATGAGATTATTGTGGTGGCTGGAACTATACTTTGAGCTGATGGAACACACTGAAAATACTAAAGTTTAAAAAGAGTACTGTTCAGCCACTTTTCCCTCTTTTTCCCTAGCCTTGAAAAGCAAAAGCATATGGGTTCTCTCACAGAGAACCATACAGGGCAAATGTTCACTTATTTGCCACTTCAAAATAACCTGCAAACAAGCATAATTTAACTTACATGCCTGTTAGTGAATTCTGCTCTACTGGACTGTTTACCTCAACTCATTGTAGGCATTGTAATTCAGTGCTGTAAGTCTTACTTCACAGTAAGTGATACTTTTAGAGTCACAAGAAAGTCCTACAAAGCATTCTCTTCCCCTTGAGGAACATTGCTCTGCATTCACCTCACATAACACAGCCTCTCCACAGATTACAAACGTCATTCAAGTCAAGCCAGTCTGGTAGTGAGTCTTCTCTAAATAAACTTTCTTTTATTTCCCTGCTCTTAAAGTCTGTTCTCTGCCTCTTTATTTCCTTTGCTCTTTTGTGTGCAGTTGAGATTTATAAAGACTGCTGTTAAAAGCTGTATGTTTTCTTACATCAGTCCTTTTGGTCTCAAGACCTTGGAACAGAGAATTTACAGTGGCCATAAAAAGGACCCCCCAAAAATACTATTCACCTTTGCAAACGTTCTGAATTTGACATAGAAAACTGGTGAGGGGAACAGTCGTTCCTATTATTCTCCCTGCAGAAAACCAGCTCCTGACTGCCATTAAAATTAGTGAGGAGCTTACACCAACTCTCTTTTTAGAAGTTAGAGGAAATTGTCACAACTGTCAGAGTCTTCATCTGTACCTTTGCAGAGAGCCAAACTGGCCTGAGATCTGAGAAACTTTCATCTTCAGGAAAATTCAAACACAGATCTCAGACTGAGGTCTATGTCTAAGGTCCATATATTTCTTCATGGAACATAGTGGAATATCCTAAACAAAATATAAAAACCTGTTATAAATAAACTTAATTGAGCATTTTCAGATGGATAAACAGTAGTTTCATAACCCTTGCTATGAAATCTCATAATCATAATTAATTCCATGTTTAATATAAAAATGACAGTTTGATGGGGTTGCTTTGAGGATTCAATAGCAAAATGGACCACATGCAGTTTTCCTCTCCATACACTGCAGATTTTACTTGGGAATGACATCAAACTAAATAAAAAGACACGTCATCTATTACCTGGATAATGTGTGCTGAATACTGTTGAACCTCGTACCTTGTGTATGATTTCCTTTTCCAAAACTTAGCCCCCTAAAGTTGTCTTCGTTCACATTTCCCCAAACTGGTCATCTCACTCTGAAGCAGCATCTGTACGGTCTATGAAAGGTAAGAAAGTGAAAAGCAGACTTTGGTTTTCTTAGGATGTATTCCAAGATTCTACAACTTGTGTGAGGTATGTTTCCCACTGTTACTAGCATGTTGGACGAGATCTTAATTGATCTCTTGTTCTTTCTTTTCTGGGCAGAATGGAGTCTTTGAAGATGAATACCGTCTCATAAACTAAATGCTTTCAGCTGTTGCTGCTGAACGTAACAATTCCTAAGAATATTTTTGTCAGTTGCTTAGAGATTTCCTTGTTTTTTTATGGAGAAGAAAAGGTTGCAGTTTAACCCTTAAAAAACTTCTGGATAACATTACAACTCATATTAAGTGTCTACAGTAGAAATTTAACAGTTGGAGAAGGTAAGCATGCTTTAATAAGGAAAGTATTTAGAAATGTGAACACCGTATCCTCATTAGATGCAGGATTTGGTATGGCCTGTTATGCAGGAGGTCATGTTCTTTGATTAAACTGGTCTACTCTAAACTTAAAAAACACAAATGAATAACCTTAAATAAACTTAAATATTACTACTGTGTGTATATGTAGTAGCTAGGTGAGAAGAGGTTGCAGGACAAGACCAACATGCAGCATGCTGACACAACACAAAGTAGTATCAATCTTTCACAGAAAGCCATTTCAAGACTTTTCTTGCCTTTATTCCAGAAAGGAGTGACATGCTATATGGTGCAGCTGGCAGCTTGGCTAGACCTGATAATGCATAATCAGAGCCTCATGAAATGGTTTAGTTGGAACCCCCACCCCCAGCACAGAAAATATTCTAAATTAAAAGCAGAAGCATAGCAGGGTGAGAAGGAGTGTGTTTGGGAGTCAGGCATGACTGAGTTCTAATGCTCCTATAGCAGAACTTTGCCTCTCTGCCTTTCTTTCTCCCCAGAGGAGCAGTGGACATATTCTCTGTCCTGTTGGAGTAAAGGTTGGCAATCTTCCGAATCTCTGCACTAAGACAGCAGACTGCTTCAGGTAACTTTCAATTCTACACACATAGTTAACCTTGCTGTCAGGCAGTACAAGGCTGGGGAACAGCTGATGGGAATACCTGTAGTATGGGAGCCTTGTGACTGCTGCCTATAGTTATTGAAGGGTTCACAAACAAGGGGAAGGGAAAGGAGAAACTGGGATTTCCATTACGTACAGGGCTGGACTCAAAACTCGCTTTATTGTATGAACTGCTGTGGACTAAATGGAAAGATCTGAAGCTTCCATTTTATCATGTGTTTGCATCTTCTATGTTAAGAAACCACTTGAGCGGCCATTGAAAGTCTTAGATGAGATAGGAGAATGAATATCTAGTAGGAATAAAAGAGAAATACATTTGAAGAATGTGGAACAAATAATGAAATTTGGAGCAGGTTTGGGAATAGCAGAAAAAAGTCTTGTCTCCTCTAGGGGACTTGCGGAGTTGCTGGGAAGTACCTTGCTCTCCCTGATCCTGTGCTGATACAAGGCAACTCAGCCACTCCTCAACCAAAATTCAGATTTTGTCCCCTCTGTCTGGTGGCACTTAACAACTGAAAACCCACTACTGTTACCAACTATAGCTCAGACAGTTTGTGCTGTTGGCTGAGGAATTCTTACCTTGATAACATGCTTTTAAAGCATTCACAGGAAATATGTGGGCTTTTCCCCCCCTTGTAGATTTAACAACCCCTCTCCCACCCAAAGTGGATAAATGGTGCACTCTTCGAGTGCAAACTCATGCAGCTGAAAGCTAGAAAAGATGAGAATTAAAGGTGGTGTTTGTTTTCCAAAATTAGTTTAATCTTCTAGTGATTGGCTTTTAGCTTACCTGTAGCTTCTGTGATCATGTGCTTCTTATCCTGCAAGATCCCTGCAGAGAGTACTCTGCAATGCAGAGAGTACTTAATAAGCAACTGCTTAATCTTTTCTCACCTTTGTGTTTCTCATAGTGTTGCTGTATACTGGCTTGCTGTAAAACTCACACTACTCATTTCACAGAGTTTTCTGTAAGACTTATACTTAGGATTTTCTTCTAAAAACACTTAAAAATATTTTTTCTGTTTCTGTGAGACAAAGAACTCATTTTATCAAGATTTTATAGAAAATATGAATTCAAACTTTAAAATACTAAGGTCATTTTTTTTTAAAGTTGCCCGTTCATTTTGGATCCAGACTAAAACACAAAATGACAGGCAGCTTCCACTAAGTGAACAGCCATGATGAATGTGAGTAGCATACCTTGTTGAAAAACACCTAGGACCTCTGGGACAGGTTGAACACAAATGATGAGCGAACAGTTTATCATGCCTTGAGTTTCTTTCAAGTTCTACAGCACACAGAGGTCTTGCATACAGTACCTTTTTTCAAATCAGTCCTGGGCAATGGTCTACTCTACTCAGTTAATTGGATAGAAGCCTTTGATGGAAAACAGTCTTTAATTGCACAGTTTCTTGAATGTACTTGCAGAAGGTTCCTAGCTTACAGCTATGTGGGCAGTCTAATCATTGACTTCTCTTAATCATTGCAATCTTAAATTCTTTTGTAATGTATTTTCTTTTGTGCATTTCTCTTATTTTTCAAGAGGTTTACTAAATTTAGTATGTCATTGAAAGTCAAAGGAAAAGTTCTGGTTTAATTTCCCTATGTTTACTTTTTATTTGTAAATACTTTCATGTATTACAATATGGAACAAACTCTTAGAACTGAGAACATCTCCATTACCTCATAATTATATATAGTGCTTCAGTTCTCCTGCATAATTCTTTCATGAGAGTTGAGGTAGAAGTAGGAATGGAGCATTGTTTAGTAACTACAACTGGAATAAAATGAGATCTCAATGTGCTATGCTGATATTTTTCTTCCTACAATTAACCGTAACACATGACATTACACTAAGTTTGTGGATTTTCTGCCAGCATGTACTGTTCATATACTGAAGAATATACTGAAGATGTCAATCCTGTACTTATCTGTGAAACTTTTAGCAGTTCGTAACTAATCCTTTGCCTTAGACGTCACAAAATGAAATCCTTATTATATCTCATCAGTTCCATACTAGCCTGAAATTCCAATGGAAATTCATGAGGGACTTTCTGTCTGCAGGGTTTTGTAATGTGGCTATGAATACCACTAAGAATGTTTTTCTTAAAAGTTGGATATCCACACATGCCCTATTGGTAAACCACTGGGTTGCTGAATTAAGATTTTATTTACCACTGGAATAAATATACTACCCAATATACACATAGTCAGGAACCACATATGGGAACCATTCACAGGCTATATCAACATCGGTTAAGTTGTTTGCTGTATTTAATGCTGTATGTTAGCATTGGGAAGTATGTATTTAAAATCATTACCTTTGCTAGTTAATCTCTTCACTCTTCCTTTGAGAATCTTGGTCTTCCCAAACATGGAAGTGTTTTGCTGTCCAATCATTCATACTTGAACCCAGTTACAGAGAAAATTCTATCATATTTCTTAGATGTCTTTTGTGTGATATCTGCTTCAACCTTCATACTGTCAAAACAGATTTTGCAAACAAGATTTTCATAAAAGACATGCACAAGACATAGATGTGTTGGTTTTTATTGTACTCCTTTATTTGACAAAAAATAATAGTGCTCTTAAGATCTTTTTTTTTTCTCCTTCAAAAGTCTATTACTATGCACTATTTAAAACTTCTGGAAAAAAGGCGTAAAATGCATTGACCTGATTTGCCATTTAACTTCTAATTTGTTACCTGATGAGATGAATAATGAAAAATGACTGTCTGAATAAAACATTTTTCCTGAATATTTTAATAAGCCATGCACAGTTTTTTCCAGCTTATTTATGGCTGTAGCTATTTGATACTATATGTTTTTTAAAAGTTGACTTTTGGCACTGGCTGATACACCTGCCGTAGTATCTATTTACAGTATATACATCCTTTCTGCCAAGTTAGATCATAGTTTGCAATGTGGCTAGCACTGAATTCACAACATTGCGTGATTCTGTACAACAATCTGAACTTGTGAAACCAACTAAATGGTTGTAACCTTAGAGGGAGTTTTATTAAGCTTCAGCTACACATGGGGATATAGGAAATATGTTGCTGAAACTAAAATTTATATAATTAATCATTTTGAAATGAATTTTCTTCTCTGTGTGTGTATTTTTTTTGTCCAGGATAATTAGCTAACCACAGTTTGTTTATACAAGGTGTGTGTAATCTGTTTATAGAGCATGGCAGCTGACATAATGTAGCTCTTGGAGAGTTGTGACATTCCCTTCCCACAAGTAACATTTGAAATGATAAAACAACACTCATATGAATAATTCCCCACCAGGTAAAAATCATTAGAGCCCACATTCTCCAATAATATTTTCAATTCACCTTGTTAAACCTTTCCACAGAAACACAGGTACAACCCCATCTGCTGTAACTGTAGAGCAATTTGGGCAGTTCGAGGCCCCAAAAATGTGTCTGAAGTAGATTTAATGTTACAGGGAAGTATGTTTGCTGTAGACCAAAATGTTGAGATATGACCCAGACAAACATAATGAGTTTTGATTAGGGGATTAGAAACATGTACATTTTATGTCGCTCAGATGGAAATATGACATATTAGACCATAGGGAATTTGAGCCCAAGTATTTGCCATCGTCGAGACTCATATCATTATGCCTGGATTCTAAAAAAGTATCCAGTGAAAGAGTCTTACAAGGGTCTGAGGGCTGAGCTGTGAATATCTCCTTCCCTCTGCAGTGGTAAAGCAAAGGATGAAGAGGAAAGGACAGTTGACACAAGCAACTGTTTTGGCAAAAGAGAGTAGAGATACACTGCCTCTTTCATGCAGTGTCTTTTCCCCCTAGAGAAAGAAGATTTCATTTCTTTATGCTTACAGCCTGGATCCCAGGGCACAATAAAATAAGGAGAAAAAGTGATGTGAGCTAAATGTTGCCTATGATGATATTCTATACCACACAGAAGTCCGCTGGCTGAGTCGAGGGAGAGTTTTGAAACGATTTTATGACTTACTTCCACAGGTTTATGATTTTATGCTTTCTAAAAACAAAGAAGTACCAGAGCTCAAAGATGCAGAATGGAAATGGCAACTTGCCTTTCTGACAAATGTAACAGAGCTACTCAACAATTTCAATGTCCAGCTTCAAGGAAAGGGGAAGCTCATCTGTGATATGTATTCACATGTGAAAGCATTTCAAGTCAAAATACATCTGCTCATTAACCAAGTAAAGGAGGAAAACTTCTGCCATCTCCCCACAACTCAAAACCTGTCTGCAGAAAAACCAGCAGTTGCATTCCCAAACAAAACATGTATGGATGTACTAGAAATGTTGCAAAAGGAGTTTCAAATTAGATTTAAAGAGCTTCGTCTCCATGAGCAGGACATACAGCTTTTCCGGAACCCATTTTCTGTTGGCATTGAAACTGTTGATCCGATTTACCAAATGGAATTGGCCGAACTACAGACTTGTGACTTGCTGAAAGACGCATTCAAATCAAGCAGCCTTACTAATTTCTATGCATCTCTTCCCTCAGAGACATATCATAATCTCAGGAACCATGCACTCAAAATTGCAACCATCTTTGGCAGCATCTATGTCTGTGAGCAGACTTTTTCCTGAACGAAACATCTGAAATCTCCAATCAGATCCAGACTAACTGATGAACACTTGCATCACTTGCCATGACTAGCAGTGACAAATATGGAACCTAACATAGACCATCTCATTAGCCAAAAGCAGGCCCATAGTTCACATTGAAATATTATTTGTTTTTGTTGATTACAATTGTTCTTCATTTTTTCCTGTTTTTTTTGTGCATTACTACAAATAAAATATGTGCAGTGTGCAGAGGAATTCGTTCATTTTTTTCCAAACTATAGTCCAGCCCCCGACAGTGTCTGAGGGACAGTGAACCAGCCCCCTGTTTAAAAAGTTTGAGGACCCCTGCTGTATAGTGTGTCCCAGTGCTGAAGCAGTGCTGGTGTATGTACACAAATGCAGATGTTTGCTCTGGAATTTCTGTGCTCTCCAGACTGTGGAGTCTCTTGTAATTATGCCAATGCACAGACTGGAGGGTTCTTCTGACTTGGAAATTAAATTTGCATTGTCCAGTAATGCTGCTCCTACCCATGTGTGGACTTTTTTACATGATGATGTCTTTTTTTAACCACTAGACAGTGGTGATAGCACCTCTTTGATCTTACCTTGATAGCACATGAATTAGGTGCAAATGAGCTAGGTGTTTACACCTTTGCCTGCTCTGAGCTGCATACTCCATCAGCATGCCCAAACTATCCAATTGAAAAGCTAAAAGGGAGTGGAAAGTATCTTGTTCTGCAAATGAGTGAACTTAGTTTTGAATTCTAGAAATATAGTGAAAGTGATTGGGTGATTGCAGTTAGCCTTTCCATAGCCAGACTGCTGCAATTCAAAACTGAGCAGACACAGGTGAAACGGGACAATGACTGGTTTTTTTTCTGGAAGGACCTGTCAGGAAAGATCCCTGGCTGGTTGAGTGAGTACTTTGAAGTGAGTAGAGACTTACAGGCAATTCAGCATCTATTCCAAGGAGAAATGTTCCAGCTTTATTGAAATAATTGGAAATTTTGCTAATTAATTTGGTGAGACAGGCTGTCAGTCCCAAATCCTGCAACATGATACTGAAGGAGATGTATTTTTCTTACTACAGGTAAGAATTGTGTTTTTCTTAATATTGGGATGGATGTAAGAACAAGGTAGGAGGCCTAGATGGAAGGAGAAGAGGTAATTTTTTTCTATAGTTTGGACTGTAAGAGATGCACGATGCTTACTAAGCACCTACTTTACTGTATGGTATATATCTCTGGCTGCAAGAGCACTTTCTTCTGAAACCAAGCTGCTATGGCAATCATACAGAATGCAATCTATGCTCTGTGTAAGATGTCCTCATATACCTCATTATAATCAACCTGTGACTGTTTGCCCCTCTGACAAGAGGGTGGGTGCTGCAGGCTTCGTCATGGTTTATCTCATGCAAAAGCTGTATGTATTTTCTTACTAATATTTTCATTTTGCAGACATGATGCATACTTGAAATATGTGTCCTTAATACTTGTAACCTTTTGGGAGGTATTTGTTGTGCATATATTCTGTCTTCCAGAAATGTCCAGTATTTGACCAGAATATTGAGAGGAATAAGATATGACTTGGAGTTTTATTTCTGGGAACATTCTTCCACAATAGTTATGTTTACACTGACTGTATCCTCAAGCCCATATTTAAAATGTAGATCAAACAGTATTGCCAACATGTATTTTTCCTTATTGAGAGTTTTTCCGAATATGGAGTCATATTTGCTGCTCTGCCAGTATTCTTGCAGCTAGTGTCTGTTTTCTATTTATGTACAATTCCTCTTGTTAAAGAAAGAAAAAAAAGCATAATGGTCAGTGTCTGGCTGGAATGTGCAATGGGAGTATTGACTCTATCCCGATTTCAGATGGGTAGATAAATAAATATGCAAGGGGCATGCAGCAATGAACCCTTGGGTATAATGTTGCTATTCTACAATTTCTAATACCTTCAGATGACACTAAGATGGTTACGCAGTGGCAGCAAATAAATATTGGACAGTTAAGAAGTCTGCTCTCAAGCTGTTCAGAATCCTGCTGCAGTGGTGATACAGATATATAACTACGTCTTGCATGTTTGATTCATAGTTTGTTTATAATATGTGATTAATTAAACAGCACAGAATGAATACACAAAATTATTTAGTCATTTAGAAATCACAACATTTGCTGAATGATAGAGTAAGTAAAATTGAATTTGTGCAGCTTTTTGTCATCACAGAACACTCACTACAAGCTAGCGTCTCATTTTCATTATTGGGTCAAGTTACAGTGTCAAGTCTAATTCATGGGCAATTATGAAAGGCAAATTTAACAATCTTCATTAGGAAAAATGTAATTTTTTCTGAAGGCTCAGAAGATATTGCACAATGAATAAAATAATCTTAGGCCACTGATCTGGAAAGTGCTTGCTTTTTTGGCATGTTTTACACCATAAAAGGGCAAAAGCCCAGTATCTGTGATGTTACTAAGTTTGGTATATTTTGTCCTCTTCAAAAGGCTTCATCTCTCTGGACAACTAAAACCCATTAATCGAGGGAAAAAGAGTCAGCACTTAATAACAGAATGTTACTTTATTGGGCACTTAAACTGTGGCCAGGAAAAGCAAATACACTCTGAATCAACCCAGTGCAGTGAAGTGGAATATAAATGTTGCAGAGCTTATCTATGGAAGCAAGTTGTCATTTTTCTGAGGTTTCTATCAAACTTTTAATCAAAACCATAGCTGAAATTGGCCCATATTACTGTGATCATTTTTGAATGCTCTATTCTGTAAAGTCCAACACAGAGATTTATAACGTTTGAACACTGGCACTGTTGCCAAAAGTCACAAGAAAGTTGCAGGCTTCAGACACACATCATCAGTACATGTTGTATATCTACTTCAGAAGCAAAGGGAAGTCCATTGTAGATGGCCACAAATGCACTCCAGTGGCTAGAACCAGCAATCTGATAAAGTTGCAAAATGATCTGGGAAATGTATTACTGCAACGAATAAGGACGAATGTATTCACAATGACCAGTTGAAGACCAGGTAGGCTAAAGGTCTGTATTAGCTCATGTAAAAGTCAGTTTGGAATAGCTATAGAGTTCAGCACTGAATTGGCCTACCAAATGGCAATATTGATTTAATATATTGCTTAGTGACATGTGTTTTTTCTATTCATCCACCTTTCTTAGCACAGCTGGTCATTATGCCTCTTGCCTTTCCTACGTACAGCAGTAATGTGAGAATTGTACCAATACATATGGTCCATATATGGTCCATAATGTCTATTGCACATACCTGAAGTTCACATATCAAACTTCTTCAGGTAGAAGGCTCTTAGTACTGCAATGAGACTTTTTGTTTTTTTGTCTTCAGTGCATAAAAATAAGAACTTACTCATGTGTTCCGACAGACCACAGAGACAGATGTGTCTGCTAGTAATAGGCAAGTATGGGGGTTTTTTTTGTCTGACAATGCCTCTACTAGAATAGCAATTATCTAGTGATTTCATTTAGCACTTGATTTTATACACAGGCATCAAAAAGCACACATCTCATATTTCTGGTATCTTTGGTTTATATTAGAAACACAGAAAAGAATCCAACAGCCTAAACAAAAACCAGAAGATTTACCTAATGCCACAGCTGATACTTTTTTACAATCTTGATACAATAAAAATGCTGTAAGAAGTATCAAAAGAAAAAATATTCGTGCATACATAATTGCACAATGTTAGGGAATTGCTTATTCAGTAAATTGTATTAGTTAAACATTCCTCATTAAGAAGTATTGAGAAGTATTGAGACATTTTTATAAAGTAAGGAAAGGATATACTAACATTATCATGTATACTTATTTTTTCCAAGGAGAACATCGTATGTTGTTAACTTTAATAATGGAGTAAGCTCGAAAAAATAACTTCATGTAAGAAGCAATAGACAGCGTGAAATGTTGGGGTATTTTACTAGTGGGTTGACAAGTTAGTTACTTGTTTCCAGTTTATAACAGTTAGAAAAGATAATGAGAAGAAATATTGAATTAATTTTGTAAGTCATGAAAAATTAGGAAAAATGTACTTCAGTTGCTTCTCTTTTTCCTAAACTCATATATCATTGGACACTGGCTTTGGAGTAACTCCATCCCATATTAAATTTTCAAAGAATTTCCATCTGGTTTCATGATACTGGCCTAGTGTTTGAAAGGTAAATAGGCATTCAAGCACTCAAGATACTTTGCAGAGTTAACTGACCAATATCAGGGCTTTCTGAGACAGTCATATAGTCAGTTTGGGGAAAAAATGACTCATTTTTATGAAGCATCCAACTCCATTATCCAAGCCAAGACCCCAAATTACCCTGGTGTATTTGGCTGAGTATGTGATGAACGGGTCGGCTCGAGGAAGGAACTGGTAGTGTCTGTAATTTCCATGTATCTCTGGGAGGTCCATGTGAGGAAATCTCAAGCAATAATTTTAAGACTCTTCACAAAAAGTAGTTCAGGGTTATTATTTTTCTATTTTTTGAAATAAATTGCATAAAGTGCCCTAGACAGTAGGAGTAGTGAATGACAAAAATTCCTTCTAAATGGAACATGTACTTCTTCCCTTTTGATTCTTACCTGTATCCTGTCACTCTAGCTTCTGGACAACTTAATATTTCATGCCTCTGTTTAACAGCAGCTCTGTAAGTTAAGAGAATCGTGATGTCGATATCTAAATGGCTGGATGGGGCTTCCAGGCTCCCGAGTTCTCAATCAGACTATCATGCACTAGCCCACTCCGGGGTTTCTGGAAAAATATAACCCAGAGGTACTGGATAGAACTCTCCAGTGGTCTCCCTTGTTCCAGTCAAGCCTTTGTCCATGCCATAACCTACTCAGTCTAGGTGCTGGTAAACGATTGCTAACAGTTCTCTATAAAATTTCCTGGAGGAATACAGGGAAATAAAGCAAGTCAGAAAGTTATCTTTAGTAGACCTGTTGGCAGAAAAACAGCAAAGGTCATGCTGTTTACAAATAATGTATGTTTTGTGTTTATGTCATCCATTGAAAATCATTAGGTAGCAGGGATCACAGAATTGCTTTCAGCTAAGCCAGAAATATGAGAGTCAGATGTTAGTAATAAACTCCAATTTCAATTGATTGAATAATTATTTTATTCAGCCAGTTTTCTTTAGAAAGTGGTTACATCAAATGGTTTGAAAACTGTTCCAGATGTCAGTTGTTCTTTTTATTGGGAACGCATGAGCAAATGGAAGATAGGTCATTTGATCAATACAAATGTCATACGTAAGTATGACCCTATATTCTATCTTAATCTATCTGACAAGCAATTTCACTCCTAGTGAAACTAAACCTTGGAATTTTTTTACTAATTTAAACAAATATTCAGTTGTGATTCTGTCTGTAACCACAGAATACAGTCCTGTGTCCCTTCCAGCAGCATGTACCTCTGGATTTTTGAAGACGAACGCTTTAATCTTGGTACAAGTTCATCCTTCCTGATATAATTTAACTTAATGTCAGGGTTTATTGAAGATCGTCAGTCAAAACTATTAAGTACACACTTGTTTTTGATTGAATGACTCTTTTGTGAGCCACACTGTTTCCTATAGAAAATGTTGGTTCTTTGTTGAAATTGCCGGAAAACCAAAAGTGCTACCTTGGATGTACTTCCTCCATTTTTCCCATCCCCTCTTGCTTCTGTGTCCAGCTTTCTTGGTCAGATTACATTGCCTGTAAAGCATTTAAATGCCTCTAAGAGCAGCAAGATGCAGTGCACTGTGGAGGCAGAGACGACAAAATGTCAGAGCAAAACGTTTTCAAACAATTGTTTGTCTTCCTTCTTAGGGCTTTGAGATTTTTTAGTCTGAAATAGTGATTTACAGCAAGATCGTGTTACTTGTTAACATATTCATCATACATTTGACAGCTTAATATGTTTCAATAGCACATTTTAAAAAGCTGATAAACATTTCAAAATATGATTCCTGGTGCCATTAAAAATAATTCTATTCCAAGATATAGCACTTCCTTTAAAAACAAAACAAAACTAAATAAAACCTAAAATTAAACAATCCACCACACTTTTTGAGGGCTTTTAAACAGTGACTTTTTTCACTGACATTTTACCAGCTCTGAATCCATAAATGAAGCAGCAATTTCTAATGTTTTTCTGCCGCCTGCAAGGAAGCAGATACATTGAAACTGTAGTTTACACAGAGCAGTCAAAGAAGCGTTAATTTATGAAGATCATTGAGCTCTATTGCGTAGCTTTGGTCCTTAGCAACAAAAAGTTCTGGGTAAAATCCTGGCTACCCTGAATTTAGTGGGAATTAAATCATTTAATTCAATGGCTTTGACTAGTAAATAAAAAAAAATGCTCGAGACTCTTCTCTCAACCACTGCATTGTAGTTGCTGACTGGGACTATCTCCATGCCCCCTCCTGATCCTTGCCAGGAGTGGTCTGGTGGAGGACTAAGTGCCTGAGGACAGTCATGCCAAGGATTCTTTTGGAAACCAGCAGCATAAACCGGCATAGCCATGGAAAGTGAGGCTGGAAATACGTCTTCTCCGCCCAGTATATTTTAACTAAAATATACTTGCCCCTTGGTTCTCTGTTCCACAATTTCAATATCTGAAAGTTTAGATCATAAATATCGGCATCACCCAATATCTTACCAGTGCAGTTCAAAGGGAACTTTCTAGCTAAGTAGATGGTTATTTAAAAGCTTGATTTGACTGAATTCTCTCTGCCTCAAGGTAAAAAGAAATCTGTAGAGTAATAAAATTTTAAGTGTCCTTAAAACTGTAAATGTTAAGCAACTATTTTATTTAATTGCATACCATATGCCACATTTGGCACACATTAAAATCTGTAGGTTTTTTATGTGTTTCTTACTGCTCTGTAACTAGTACTTAGTTAAATATTTAATCTAAAACTTCTTAAATACAGAAGTAGCCTGCATGAATTTATAGTCTCCTGTCGTGCAAGAAAGGAAAAGGTAAAAATCTGTGACTCTATAAAGCTTCAGAGGGTAAAAAAACATACATAATGAGTAGGAATCGCCTTCCGTTTGGAGCACTAAAACTTAGATCATATGCTTCATCTAACATGACATAAATTTTACAAATTAAATTGCGCTGTAGAGCAAAATTAATGCATCTTCCTATGCAGTATGTATGTATCTATTTGAAAACAAACATTTAATTTGCACATACAAATACATGTATTTTCAAGCTGAGAAGTCTAAAAATGTTTCTCCTAAATCTGCAATCAAGCATTTAAATGAAATTTAAGTGAACTATGTTATTCAAAAGTCACCAACAAGGATTATCTCCTATTGATCATCTGTTATGTACCTTCTTCCCTCAGTTATGACCCCAAAGATTTGAAAATAAAGCTTATTCCTGTATTGTAATGATGGTTTTTCACAGTAAGAAATTATAAGATTCTGAAGGCAGAAAGGGTTCTGCAGCATGCTGAATCAAATTAAAGGTAATTGAAATTTATTTTATAGCCTTTTTTAAAAAATAAAATTGTTGCCAAATGGAAGAATTTTAAACCACATGAAGAAAGCATTGCTGGCTTTTGATTCCCTTTCTTAGGTTACAATGCCATAAAAAAAAAAAAACAAACTAGAGAAGAATGGGAGCAGAAGTATTCACTTAATGAAAACAGTTTAATAAGAAAATGAAATAGAAGTCACAGTTTGCCTGAAGCTAAAGAACCGAACTTAGAGCCACCTCTACTCTTCCTTTCCTTAGTAGTGACAAGAGATTTTCATAGGCGAGGTGCAAATCTGTGGCAAATGTTTGACTTGCATTTTACCTCAACAACCTGCAATTTTTTTCTTGGAAGTGATTCAATTTGAAATATGGAAGCACATGGGAATAAAAGCAGGATTTCTTCTGAAAAATTAATAATCGACAAAGAAAACGTTAGTACTTGGGTGCCTTCCCAAGGTACAATGGAAATTATATCTTTCTCCTAGATTTCTTTTTTTTTATTACCATTATTTTAGGATGGCTTAAAATTATAAAGCTTTATTTTGTTAACACAAGTCCTGAAGTCTTACTCAACTCCGGTAACATACGGCATTTTCTAATTTTTAGTCTCTCTGATCACCAGGAGCATTAAATCAAACCACGATCTAGAGTCATCAATGGAATAATGTACCATGAAAAGACCAAGCTAATTCAATTCCAATAGCTTTGTTGGCACTACATGGTACCCAGGTACAATAGAAGTTAATCAAGGCAATGGATATCTAACATGTGTTCACTGAAAATAATTTAGTATTTATTTAGTGTAGATTTTACACATAGAGAGAACTTCTGCACTAAAGCTTCAGCTGTTTTTAATGCTGCTTAATATGCAAAATCAGCACATTAGTTTGGCACAGGTTGCTAATGGAACAGTCCTAACCTTGTATCAGAAACTAGAACCATGATTATGCAAAGAAAATTGTTGTCTTCAGAAAGTTTGACATTCTCTGATTGTAACTTTTGAAATTGTGACATGTTCGTCACTGGGCAAAGAGCTACTTGAAATACAGAATTTGCTCCACTCCTGTTCGCATCATCCTTTTGATCCCAAAAAGTGCTCTTGACTTTTCATTTGTAGCTCCATATAGTTGCACATAGATACTCATCTGCTGTGTAGCCTACTTATCAAGAAACTCCATTAAAAGCTGAGGATTCAAAGTATACTGACCTTACAGCATAGAATATTTTCTTCTCATCAAAAAGAGTAGATACTCAGTGCTTTTAATTGTCACTGTAACGAAATAGTGTTTTCCATTCCAGTTGATTCCCTCTAAAATTTTTAAAACTTTCTTGAAAGCCATCTTAATGAAGCATTCCTCCTGGTGAACTGGTTTGTTAAAATATTTGTGCAAACCAAGTATCTGAAGAGGAGTGTTACAATCATGAATCAAGTGGAAACTGAGGTTTTAAAGCATGTTTGAGAAAAATAGCATTTGCAAGTTATCTTCCGTTTTTTCCTTAGGATGTTCTATCGACATCTTAATTTCTGGAAGGATAATATCTAGGAAGAATTCAAACCAAATTGTAAACTATTTTCTGATAGCTAGTAGTGGACTCTCTTCACTAGCTTCTAGTAGTGCATTACTAACTGTTTAGGAAACAGAGTGAAAGATCTCAATAATGTAAAATCACAAAAATCAGATACATACTGGAGCTTTAGCATAATAAAGTATTTGACAAAAAGGTAGCACAGTGAGAAAATGTGCAGATATGTCTAAAATTGCTACTATATGGCTCTGAGACAATTTCTGTTAACAAGTCCTTTCCTTTCTATGACAGCAAGGGCATGAAGGACAGTGCATCAATATTTTGTGAATGGTAGATGAGCTTCTTTATGAATAAATGTTAGAGCTGTAATTATTCACATTTAGTGTTATCCTTAGGAAAGACACAGTTTACTGTTTTTATTTGAGCTTGACTGCAATTGCTTTCTTACAAATAATTCCCAAAGAGGCATGAGCACTGCAGCTCTTATAAGTGACCGATGTTTCAAAAGCCAGACAGATGTAAATTCCATTTCTTAGATGTCTTCTGTGGTGCTATGAAACTTGCAGTACTGTATGTTTAAAACTGGATAAGATTCAGCCTTTCTATTTAATTACATGTTTTTCTTGTAAAAAAATATGCAATGGAAGCTGAGTTATGTGTGGGTGTGATTTTGCTTGTTTTAGTAATTAATGTAGTTGTTAAGTAGAAGATTAATGTCTCTGTGCAAACATAGTTAGCCAGGTCTGTAAACAATATATTAGATCTTATTCTGAGTTTCCTAGTAAAGCACATTGAACTATTCCTTTTAATATTGCTATTATGACCCAACATAAGAAACAAGTATTACTTTCTTCCCAATAGGGAAGTCAAAGATTAACACAGCCTCAAGTGGAATCTTTGTGGTAAGAAGGAGGAGCAGAAGTTTGAAGGGTTGCCTTAAATAACCCCAGCAGCAATTACCTTTCAGAAGTTCAGATTCACCAGTCCACTCTCAAAAGACTAAATCTACTCAAATAGTCATGCCTGTAAATAGCATAAAATGCAATGTATTGGGCAGTTAAAAGAAAACTGTGATTTTCTAGTAGAGTGAATGAATACCCTTTGCAAAAAAAGACAAAAACAAAAACAAAACAATCCACCAAAAAAAAAATCAATGCTTGGCTTAAAGATTTGGATTTTAAGATAGGTTCAGAAAAAAGAAATCAGACTTTAATTCCTGGCACTTGGTTCTTCCAATCTGCTTCTAGAAGCCAGGAGTGATAGACAGCAGAGAAATGATTCTCTAATTTTTTTTGTTTAACTGATCTATAAACACTGCTTTGACCTAAAGATTGAGATTCCAGAGACTTACTCTCCTTGTAACCACGAAGATAAACAGACAAAGTCACGAACAAGGGCATTTTTTTTTTTTTTACTTGTCATGAGGAGAATAAAGCTTTTATCATCTTTAGTAACAAATGACTTCAACACTTCTTGCTTCAATGTAAGAAGCTGCAAGATCAAGGTAATAGAGCATTCTCCAAAGGGTACAATGGGGAGTAAAAGCACTATTCTAGCATTCTGGAACAGAAATTCTTACCGAAATGGTGGTCATCCATTTCAAACTGAATGATACTCAAGGAAAGAAAAAGACCACAGCTAGGCTTTTCTGATGCATTATAACCACAGTCAGCTGAAAGCTCTGAGTAATGAAGCAGATGATACTATGTGAGGTTGTCTATCTAAGCTTCCCAGGACTAAGGAATTTACAATTTATGGACTTTGGTTCCCATGGAAGGAAATATGTGTATGCCTATCCTGAAGCAAATGAAAGTAAAAGCTGAAAAGTAAAGTAACTGTTCCCAGGGCTTTTCACATTTGACTTGATTTCTGCATTAATCATCTCTATCACAAACAGTCCTTGGCTGTAGTCCACGTAGACAAAGGAATGATTTCACAAAGCAAAGGAAGACATTTTTCATTTTTCATTTATTTGTGGACACCCTCAGTCTGAAAGGTAATCTTTCAATAACAGAGAAATTTAATGTGAAAGCAATGCTATTGACAAGTATGGTTAAATGGAGTGAAGGAATGTCGAGTTTCACTTGAGATCCTAGATAAAGACACTTCTTATTCTGCCCAATATATTTGCAGCTTTGAATGCTGGAAAAGTTAAGGCTAACCTTAACTTTTTTTTTTCTTTCCCTTGCTTTTCCTGGCAATTGCCAATTTGCAAACCAGTCATGATGCTTATTATGTCACCTAAAAGTTTTCACACAAAACTTAAAAGGTTTTCCACATACAAGAAAATTTCATAAGTAAAAGGTCTGAGAAATAACAGTCTGTATTGATGTGCACATTCACAGTCATCACCCACAGCTGGCTGCTGAGATGTTCAAAGCCTGGAACCACACAGACAGTAAATCTATGTAAATTCATATTTAAAGTCAAAGGCAGCTGATACAAAGTTAAATTTTTTTTTAATGAAGAATTCTGTAGGAATGATTATTTAGGCAAAATGCATAGGGATGTTTTTGCTGTTTCCATTGAGAACATTTCACTCTGTGATGCTGAAGCAATGCTGAGTTTGGGCTGTTGACTTAGCTGTGTTTCCCACAGCATTCCTAGGCGCAAGGTAGCCTAGGAGGATATTCAGCAGTGGTCAGTTGCAGGGCTTGGAACAGGATTCCAAGATCTGCCCATCCACCGGGACACCTGTATCATAAGGAGTGCTCCTATTACAGTCAGGGAAATGCTGAGAGCCCAGGAGGTTAGCTGACAAGAATTTAGATGAAATTTCTAATAGAATGCATTCTTCATCAAAAGTTTGCCTGACTGGCCTAATACAACGATGTATTTTGATTACTGTATTTTTTAGAATAAATCCCTTTCATTTTAGTTTCAATTTCTTCAGGAAGTGGCAGTATCAGCATGTCACCCTGCTTCTGCTTTTACTTTTCTGCCATCGAAAAATCAGTATATTTGTACTTAATGGAAGGGGTGGAATTAAGAATGTTTTTCATGTTCCTGAATTTTCCTCTGCAGGATGAGGATATAGAACTGTTGAATGATACTTCCTGGTTGTTTTGTTGTTTGTTTCAGTTGTTGGGGTTTTCTTGTTTTATTTTGTTTTGGTTTATTTTTGTTTTGATATCTTTGTAATTATTATTTTTTTAGAGGGAAGTATGTGAGAAGAGGGAAGAAGCAGAATAATTTTGGGATCTTTAATGTAATGAAATAAAATTATTAAATACTTTTGGAGATCATGGTCAGAGGAGGTAGTTCATGTCTTATTCAGGAAAGTTTCAAAAATCTCCAAGGATGCAGATTCAACAGCCTTTCTTAGGCAACCTGCAGTTTTTCCCTTGCTGCATCTTGTGTCTGTTGTCTCTTCTAGACTGAGTGCCTCTGATACTATCTTCTCTGTAACCACTTGGCAGGTAGTTGAAGACAATAGTAATGTTCCTCCCTCCAGCCTTCTCCTCTTCAGACTGAACAACCCCCCATTCTGTCAGTTGCTTTTCACACACCATATGTTCCAGCCCTCTCCTCATCTTGGTGGCCTTCTGCTTGTCTTGCTCCTGTTTCTTGATGTCTTTCTGTCTTTCCCATACTACAAAGCCCAAAGCTGGCGCATTACTTCAAATATAGCCTGTAGTGGTTTAACCCGGGCTGAGTGCCAGGGGCCCACTACAGCCACTCTCTCACTCCCCCTTGCCCAGCTATGGAGGAGAGAGAGAATATAACGAGAGGTTTCGTTATTCATGATAAGGACTATAACAGATTCTTTCTTAATCACCGTCACAGGCAAAACAAGACTCCATGTGGGAATAATAGTCAGGTTTATTACTAACAAGATCAGAGCTAAGAGTGACAGACAATAAGAGACACCTTTTACCCCCCACCCCCTCCTTCTTACATCCAACCTATTCTCCCACAGCGGTCAAGGGAAAAGGCGAGGTGGGGGGGGAGGTGTTGCTGTGGTCAGCTGCTGTTCTCAGCCGCTGCTTGGGGAGAGGAGTCCTTCCAGCCACATTCCATGGGGTCCCATCCCTCACAGGATACAGTTCCTCTCACAAACTGCTCCG
>VXBA01001813.1:214156-249366 GCA_013399895.1 Serilophus lunatus | reverse complement strand
CTCCGGCGTGGCTCCTCCACAGGCTACAGGTGGATCTCTGCACTCCTGTGGTCCTCCATGGGCTGCAGGGGCACAGCTGCTTCACCATGGTCTGCACCATGGGCTGCAGCTGGATCTCAGCTCCGGCGCCAGGAGCATCTCCTCCCCCTCCTTCTGCACTGACCTTGGTGTCTGCGTTGTTGCTCACAGGCTCTCACCCTGCTCCTCTCCGGCAGCCATCTTTGTCTCTTACTAACTTTTTTTTTTTCTTCCTTCTTAAATCTGTTATCACAGAGGCGTTCTGCCAACTACTGATTGGCCCGGCCTTGGCCAGCAGCGGGCCCAGCCTGGGCATGGGGGAAACTTCCAGCAGCTTCTCGAAGAAGCCTCTCCCTCAGCCCCCGCCACTGCTACCAAAACCTGGCCACAGACAAACCAATACATAGCCTCACAAGTGGTGAATACAGGAGAACAAATGCTCCTCTTGACCTGCTGGCAAGAGTATACTTTTGTTAATGCAGCCCAGTAAGTGATCTGTCCTTCCTCCCTGCAGAGGTATACTTCTGGGTCTAGTTCACCAAGACCCTTAGTTCCTTGTCTTTGTTTCACGGCAATGCCAAATCTTTAATGTCACATGCACTTATTTTATCCCAGATGCAGGATTTTGTATATATCCTTGAATTGGGAAATGATGCCTACAGAAGTGCACTCTCCTCCATCATGCTTTAAACCTCAGTTTATAGTCACTGACACATTACTTGAGTATCACAATCCAGATACTACTGTAGTTTAAGCACTGACAGCCATACCTTTTTCCAGTTACATGTATGGCAGGAAAAAACAACAGAAAGAGGCTCTAGAAATAATAGTATAAGTTTATAAAGTGAATGTGGTCCATGTAGGACAAAAAGTGTATTCCTTAGGATGTTTTTTTAAGTGGAGTTTTCATTTTAGCACCCAAAAGCCATAAACATTAAATATATATCCACATTTATTGCAAATGTTACTGTGCATGTATTTATAGCACTATATACTTATTTATGCCTGAATGGATAAAAAATACCTTATTTGCCTAAGTAAGCACCACTAAAATTCCTGCCACATATTCAGGCACTGGATCCTAGTGAAGGCTTCCAAGACATGGTCAGCAGCTTCTGGTCATAGATCCCTTTGCAGATTCAGCACTCAAAGAAAGAGGATTAAGAGAGTCATTGCCAGATAAGGGAAGGAAAAGCATTTTGTTATTAGGATGCTTAGATAGGGAACTGTGCAACTCAATTTGTATAAAACACAATCTGTGTGAGGATTGGCAGGTGAATCCAACAAACCAGCCTTTGAGAGTGTCCCTACAAACATGATGCATGATGCAGCCAGTTGAAGGAAAAATAAAAATGATCATGATGACTTCCCTGACACATCTCCAGTGTCCCAAGGCAATGTGTAGGACTTTGGCTCCAGTGCCACAGGGCGAAAACGCTGCAGCACATAAATTTTTTCACCCATCATTTGCTCTTATTATTCTTGGTTAGAATTTACCTTTTCTAAGATAATAGATGTGATGAAGTCTTAGCAGGATTGAAATCAGTAGGCATTTTCACTGTGCATTTTCACTCCAAGGATGAAATCAACACTTTGACACAGCAATTTAAAACTGGTTTGTTTTTTTCCTTCCAAGAGAGCCATCTGGTTTCTTTTATTCTCAGTGGTAAGGACAGAGGTACCTAACATGCAAGGTATTCCAGCAGGTTAGATACCTACCTTGGACAACTGCTTGTTTCAGTTTTCCATTTTGAGACAAATTCTACGGCTACATATAGACTTCTAAAAGTGCCTGAAGAACACTTAACATAATTTTATGGACTTTAATCTTAAAAGATGCTACTTTTTTATATAGGGCAACTTTTTTAACAGATATGAAATGGGATTTTTTCATCTACAATGAAATCATAGATGTTCAACAGGGAAGCAAGTGAAGGCGTGCTTCTAATCTGTTTAAGTGCTTCATCTCATTGCTCAGTCTACCAGAAAGATCAGGAAAACAGATATTAGTATAGGAGATGGGGGTGGGGGAGGTTATGTATTGGAATTTCCTTTGGATATGATCTTGCTCTGAATCTTATGAGGTTGGTTTACTGCCTAGAATTAATTTTGGGCACCCAGAACTGTTAACAATGGCAAAAAAAAAGACTATAAAGAGTTGAAGTATCAGTTTTGCATGCACAAATGGAACTGGTAAAAAGCCAAATATTTTCTGACCTCCTTCTGTATTTGACATTGTTCACACAGCTCTTTTATTATATAAATGCTTTGCTGTGGAGTTATAAAGTTTTTGTGCTACTTTCTTTTTTTGTATGTAAGTTCATAATAATTCCTTTGACAATGGAGATGCAAGGAAAGTTCAACAGGAATCAGACAAGAACTTTCCCCTAAGAATTAGCAGCAATTTTAGAAATTAATTCCTCTAGGAGTTGTTATCAATTTTAATAATATTTTTCTAAAAAATATTATTTGTAAAGTTTGCTTAGAAACACAGGCTGCAGAACTTCCATATTGGCTCTACTTCTTGGTTATCAGCTGAAAGGTTATAAAGAAACAAAAACATAAAAATCCTGGGAACTCAACATTTCCTAGGTTTATACTTTGTTTCAATAACTACTTTTGTCCTCATGGTGCAACTGTTGAGTATTAATGGATCACAAAAGGAGTCAAAAATTATGAGCATGGCACTCCATTCTCATGTCAAACAATAAATGTGAATTCCTTTAGGCACGGGAAAGCTCCTATGTCTGCAAGGCCCTGGAAAGCTTTAAAATATCTACACAACTGCCATGGTGAACTGTGTAGGGCAGAGCAAAATATCTAGCCATTTATCACAGATACGTACTGCTAGAGTCATGAAATTTTTGCAGGACTGGATGTACAAAACAGCTAGTGGGCAAGTAAGTCAACTTGCCTGCTTTATTCAGTCTGGACATAGCAGACAGTGGTTTCAACGCATTGTCTTTAATATTTAATTTTTTCCAGGACCAAGAAACTCATGAGATCACTAGACTGTGGGAAATCAAAAGCAGAAAATATGCTTGCATATTTCAAACACCTTGCCCCATCCTTTCCCACGACTGACTTGACTTGCTCAGCACTGATCCATTCCACTGCTCCACTGCTACTGAAGCACTAGTACATCATACCCCTGGCCTGGCTGACAGGGTGTGTGATGTTGTCAGATAACAATGCAATGTGCCTGCATGGTTAGGAGCTGGCCTGGTTCCGAGGCCAAACCCATGATGTATGCACCAATTCAAGGCACAGGATTCCCAGATGGGAGTGCAGTGGTGAAGAACTGCTCTATGGATGGGATAAGTGCCCTCATTATTCACACTCTGGACAGCATAAGTGCCTCCATTACTCACATGCAGGAACACTGTATATTGAGTAAAATACGTATCTTTATTGTTTACTCAGTCACTGTGCAGCACTTTATCAAATTCAGTGTTAGAGAATTAAGTGTTCAAGCACATGACCATTTCAGCCTTTTTTAATTTGTTCCTATCATGCTGGTAGGTGATCTCAGGACTAAAAACAGAATGACCTACTATAGCGCTGCCCGTGACCTATTTAAAGTAGTATTAGAACTGGTGGCAAATGGAGAATTACAATGCGCTGAGTACAGGCAGAGCTGGTGCTCATCTGGAGAAGTGTTGCAGCTCTGCTCGGGAATATAAAGCAGATACTCTCAAAGGCAGCTTGACCGTGTCTAGCAATCTGTCATGCAGGTTGTCCCAACAACTGACATAAACTAGTAATGGACCTAAACAAAATATCTCCTTTCATGATATTTTGGGTGGCTGTTTGTTTACAGGTGGAATTTTACTTTCTACCCATCCTTAACTGTGTCCTGCATAGACAGATAAAAAATGAGGAATCCTATCATGAACATGAAACAGAGTATATGTTTTCCACAGTGTTTCATTCTAAGGAAGGAAAGGAAACTAATAATTATTGATGAGGGAAGTGCCTGTTAACTGAAAATATTGGTTATATTTCAACAATCAAACAATTATACTGAAGGCTATCAAATTTAGGTATTGAATTCACCCTCCTATACAGCTGGAGGCTTGCAAATTTACTCTACTGGGAAATATTAATCATGGCTGAAGTTCTTCAGCAAAACTGAGAGAGGGTAATAAACGCAAGAGAGTATAAACACAAAGACTAAAACTTGAGCTGGCTCAAGTCACTTGTTTTGTATTGATTTTAAACAGTCAAGTTACCTTCATTTACAAGCTTGTAGCTTGCATTTGAATTTCACGTTAAAAACAGCAGAGGCTGATGTGTCTATTAATGCTGTAGGTATTGACAAATTTCCTATCCTGGTTTATCACTCAAGCGCTTAATCAGAGTCGTATCTTCTTCATGCACTTTTCTAAGCATGATCCCAGTGCTAAAAGTTGACCTTCCTTGTGTTGTCTCTATTGTTAACTACATTGGCAGGGACCTCACTGTTTCTCTTCACAATTGTAGCAGCTCCCTCTTCTTTCATCTGCATACACCTAAGTAGTTTTCATTTTATATAAGTTCCCTAACCATGTCAGCTTCCTCAAATCCTTGCAGTCATCCACACATACAGACAGACAGATTTGAAACTGTAACTGTCTTATTTTCTCAATTTTAACCTTCCTAATTACCTGAGTTAATCATATGCTTCATTTGTAATGCAGCTTTTATATATCNTTTCCTTTCCTTTCCTTTCCTTTCCTTTCCTTTCCTTTCCTTTCCTTTCCTTTCCTTTCCTTTCCTTTCCTTTCCTTTCCTTTCCTTTCCTTTCCTTTCCTTTCCTTTCCTTTCCTTTCCTTTCCTTTCCTTTCCTTTCCTTTCCTTTCCTTTCCTTTCCTTTCCTTTCCTTTCCTTTCCTTTCCTTTCCTTTCCTTTCCTTTCCTTTCCTTTCCTTTCCTTTCCTTTCCTTTCCTTTCCTTTCCTTTCCTTTCCTTTCCTTTCCTTTTCCTTCCTTCCTCAATGTAACTCATTAAACTGCAGGAAAAAAACCTGCTCCAGGTTTTTATTTTTTAGGGTGCAAAAATACCTATTTGCATTGTCAAGGAGTTGGGAGGAGAAGTTGGCACCATTTGATGTTTTCGTTGTGCAGTAAACCCACTCTATCACTCTGCATTTCTATCCACAATTCAATTTATTACTACATTAATCCATTTGTTATTTCTTATCTCACAAATAATGTCTGTACTGCAAAATAGCATACTTCAGAACTGAAAACTGCCATTAGAAAGGACTCATTATCTTCTGAATGTATATGTTGAGCCACTGTTCTGCTAAATAAAGAAGATATGCTATCTGAACCTGAAAGGAAATTGTAGCAAGTTGAGAGTTGGCATCTTCTCCCAGGCAACTAGAGAGGAACATTAAGAGGACATAGGCTCAAGCTGTGCCCGCAGAGGTTCAGTTTACCCACCAGGAGGAATTCCTTCATGGAAAGGATTTTTAAACATTGAAATGAACTGTCCAGAGAGGTGGCGAAGTCATTATCCCTGGAGGTGTTCAAGAAGTGACTGGCCATGGCAGTTAGTGCCACAGTCTAGTTGACGAGATGGTGTCCTGTCAGAGGTTGGACTCGATGATCTCACAGGTCTTTTCCAAACTAAATGATTCTGTGATCAGAAGGGCTTGTTTAAAAATCACAAAAAGATTTTTCTAGTTTCTCTTTTTTCCAAAGAAAATGAAGGCATCAGTCCTTTTCTCTTTTAACTTTTAACTTGCTAGTAGTATGTTTGGTGCAGTGTGTATGCAGTAAGAAGTATTCGTATTCCTTTCAGAAACTGCCAGTCAAAGAATTCCTCTGTGTATTAAAAACGTGAACGTGAATATATAGAGTTCTGCAACTATAAATTGAAGTGATTTGACATGTCAATAGAATAATAATGGCAAACACTAAAATCCTTTGGCTGTGAATCAAGTGTGGCGTAAGAGTTTCAAAGAATGACATAGTCCATTTTTCTTGCCAGTTTATTGCATTAACCCTTCAGTTAGAGAACGTTACTGATGTCTGAGGTACTCAGACACTAACAGATAGATATAAAAATGTCAGTATTTCTGTTTTTCACTTGTGGATTTTCAATTCAGTATTTATTGCTGTATTAAAAAATGTGTATGTTTATGATAACCATTAGCACCATTGAAAGTAAATAAACCAATAACTATGTCTACGTTTTTCTAAATTTCACATAGTCAAAACAGACACTTTAAGTAAAATACGTGCCAAAAATTCTCATAGTTAAAGCAGTATTTTCTTATTTTGCCAGAGAAATAATGATTCATGTAGTTATTGTAAACTTCAGTAGTTTTTTGGAACAGAGAGGTGTAATTTATTTTTTTAATTCAGTAATTCCTTAACCCCCCCTCAAATAGTCCTACTCTTTATGGTACAGCATCTTTTGTGAAATGATCTGGGCTGAGGCACAAAACTTTCCATGTGACCTTTCTATACCTAGTTCTTGATCCCTCTGTCTTTGTCTAATGTCTACATGCTAAGGAGGTTTAATTCTTCTCAACTGCAATTGTATTCTTCATTTTTCAAAGGTGCAAAGATTCCCTTTAGAGTATTGTCTAATTGACAAGTCTTCCCAGTGTAGATCTGCTTGAAGAGGGTTAGAGGTTAAGAACCAAGTTAATGTGATGACTGCAAGCAACAAATAACTGGAGTAAGTGTGGGTTATTAAAATCTGTTGATCTGCAAAGTGTTTTCAGAGTTACAGTTCTTGATGACAGGTAATAACGGTTCCAATGAGCTGAAGGCTGGCATGCTATTAAATTAATAGCTCACACCAAATAGATTTTTTTTCTTTAGGCCATGTGACAATAAGAGGTGGGGCTGACAAACAAATCTGTGCCAGAAATTGTTCACGTGACTGGTCAGGTCATCTTGTCAGAGGTGTTCACCAGCACATCTCTTCTGTCAACAGCTTTACCAATTGCTCTGACTTTGGTTCTCTCTTTTTCTATATGACTCCCTGCTCAGAGATTCAATTGTTATGCCCATCTCAGAAATACTTTAAATTAAATGGATCTTAGTACTTAGGGCATTCAATTTGCTATTTTCCATAGATTCAACATGACCATAGTGAAGCTTTAAGGGAAGAATTACATGACTGAATGAAGTGCTTTAGTGCCAGCTCTCTTATCAGGACTTGTCCAAATGTCAAATGTCTTACCCTAGCATTAATTTAGAAAGTGTTTAATTAGGTCTAAATGGAAGGTGAATTGTTGTACTAAGTTTTCTCAATTTATATTGCAATATTTATCAAAAACGTAGTTGAAATATGACGTGCATCTCTCCCTCAGACAAGGCTCAGTAGAAGTGTTGAAGAGGTGCTATTAGATGTAATTCTATGTACTGATCACTCCTTTACAGCTTTTTTCAGCCTTGGTGGCCCTTATCATGTTACAGTTGGTTGAACCTTATTATTGTTTCATCTCAGCTATGTAAATCCCAAACTAAACCTTTTATTTTCAGGTTATCCTTCGAGGACATAAGAATGGTTGCATACAGATGTGTGAGGTCCAAGAGCAATACAGCCTTCACAGTTTTAGTCCCTTTAGTGTCAAGTCATATGATTTACTGTTTTCTCTAGGGAGAGCCCTCATTTTTCTCTCTTCTTAGGATTTACTTGATTTTCATGTGTTACTTATTCACAAAAAAGCAAGTGAATGTGCCATATCTTTCTGATAGTCCTGAGTAGTCAAAAGATTACACAGCTAGATAACTGCACTTTGCCAACTCATTGTGAAATATTTGGATAGCCAGCTATCCCGCTTCAATACCTATCTTCTCCTTTCACCCCAGTTCCTTTGAGCTGCCTCTGCTGCCATCTCCTGCTCAGAGCACAACCAGGGACAAGCATCTTGGCAGGTTGCAACAGGAACAACCTCCATCCATCTGAAAGACTGGGGCTACAGTGTGTTTAGCATTTAATTGTGTCAGGACCTTCCTGAAAAGCACACCTGGCTTCTACCTGAAACAGGGAGAAGTTTCTTAAGTACCTCATCATCTTAGAAAGACCACTCAAGTGGAAGAGCTATAGAGAAAGTTGAGAGATTGGAAGACAAAAATACCGGGTATAACTACTCCCCTGTGTTTTCAATCATGCTCTGACTTTCACGGGCAAGAAAACCAGCATGTTTGGCCAAAAATCCCAGATGCAAAGGTAAAGCAGCAAAGATACATACTCCCTTACTGTAAGAAGCCATAAATTATTTCAGAAGGATATCCTTCTGCAATACTGGAGGTTTGCCCACTGCAAAATCTTCTATCTTTCTGTATCTTTTGCTATGAAACTGGCCTTATAATTTTTGTGTGTATTTAGAGGTCAAGTTGAGCTGAAAGGAAATACATGAAAATTGGCTTTCTATATCTAGAATTAGATAAAGCTTTAAATTGTTTTTAGTGGGTACAACATCTATTGTGTAAAAATAAAATACAGTGCAGTTAGTTCAAAGATAAACTGTGCTAAAGTCATGAAAAAAAAGTTTCATTAAAAAAATTTATTTCTTCAATCTTGGGGATCCAGCAGGCTATTAATCCAACTTTCTTTCTTCTTCCCCCCCCCCCCCCTTCTTTCTCTCTTACTTTTTCTTCTCCCTTTGCATTTTTATCTTTCTCTCCTTTGAAAAATACATCTGCAAATGGAAAAATTCCTAGCTTGAAAAATGCTTATGAAAAATCGACCAATTGTCAAACCTGAAAAATGTTTGCTTTTGTAAAAACTCTTTTCAAAATAAAATTTACATTTTTTTCAGCAATTGTTTTTTAAAAGGAGCTATTTATTTCATAATTGTGCAGCAGGCAATTTATTGCAGTTTATGTGGTTATATTGAAATTACATGAACTGGGGCACTTAAGGGAATGTTTATGTTTCAGAAAAAATGGGCTGGATTGAAAAGCAGCATGAATCATAAGAGAAGTTTAGAAGAACATGAAGATGAATATGTCCCTAGTGACTCAGCAGAAAACATCTGGTAGGTGAGATGCTTTCCAAATAAATACCTGAAGGGACCTTGGTTTTAACAAATGTCAGTAAAGTGTGAAAATGTACTCTAAAAAACTGAGAAATATGTATTATCAGATTAATTTAGGAAGGATAGAATATATTGTGTATTTGTATGATCATGCTGGGAGATTCATGGAGCTGACAAAATAGCTAACTGGGATAAAGTCAGTGCAGAAACTCAAGGTCAGTTCTGTGGAAGAATACTGGTGCAGTGCAGCTTTATGGCACACATCAAAATTTTAGGCATGTGTCAGCCACACTGACAACTTGAATCTTTCTCTGGGAGTCTCCTCCCAGTTTTAGGATGGGCATGCAAGTAGTTGAAGACAAAGAGCTGTCCTGAAAGTATGGTGGAGATCTTCCTGAAATTGTGGAAAATAGCTTCCTTTCTCACTTGGCTCCGCCTGATTTCTGGCCTTGATTCTTTGGTTCTGCCAACTGTAGTTTTCAGCTGGGAGGTGGAAGCACTCAGGGGCATGTTGGAGGGTGCTTGCTTGCCTCCCAAGATCCTTTACTAGCATGTCTATTTGGAGAAAGATCAACTATTGAACTAGGAGATTTTAACCAGATTACAGTTTGCAAGACTGTTCACTGGAAATGAGTTACAGACAGACAACTCAAATGTAAATGCAGATTTCCCTAGAAAATATCTTACTTACCTACTTGGGCATTATTTTCTGTATCTATCCCTATACAGAGAGAAAGATTCACAGGGCCTGGAAAGAGAGATTGATTTGGCACTTGACTCGAGTTATGATACCCTCCTCAGGAATTTTTTTAATGTTTATTTTGTGATAAACAACCATTGAACAAAATGCACAAATATTTCATGTAACAGAAATAAAAGCCACAGGCAGTGTCTATTCTAGGAAAATAGATGGGCCTGGTACTGTTTGCTGGCACAGAAGCCAAATGGTACAAAAATTACCATATTCATGCCACTAAACATTCCTGCTCTCTAAAACTGGGTACCCACATCTGAACAGTCTTGTGGGAATTGTTCCTGACAAACAGTAACTCCCATACCGTGTGCAGGATCTGTTTGGAGGAAAGCAAATTGGCCAGAGTGTGCTCTGACAGTGCAACAGCGTGGATGTTCCAATACTGCTGCCCAGCAATGCTCTATGGTACAAGTTAGCTTACTGGCATAGGCAGAACTGAACCCTTCTGCTTCACAGCTGGGTTTCACTGGGACAAGAATGTTATGATCCTTTTTTTTTTTTCCCCTATTTTTTTTTTCAGAGCACAAAGAGAAAATGGCTCTCTCTCCATAAGCTCATCAAGGAAGTTTCCAACTAAATGTGCTGTCTTGGATGAGCCCTATAGATCTGAAACACACTGAAAGAAGGAAGCTGCTCTTCCACTGGAGCCAATGTTTCCTCTTCTGTCTGGTTTTATTTTTACATTTCTTTTATTCACATCAGTCTTGTCCTGATAAAGACAAAATGAAAACCCATCACTCTAATCTTACCTGCAACTTCCTTAGCACAAACTGGTTTTATCTAGTGATAGTGAAGTCTCACCATCCTCTTCATCTCACTCTGAGTCCCACTGGGAGATGCATGCTGTCCCTTCTTTCACGCCTGATCTGGTCCTCATATGAATGACCGTGGGAGTTGGTTCTGGGAACTGATCCAGACAAAACTTAAAGGTTGTTTAGGTTTTCAGTCAGACTATGTGCCAGAACTGGCTTGCTGCTAGTGTTCATACAAAAGAAGAAGTCAGAATAAATGCTTGTAGGCAACTGTTAATTATACAGACATAAGCTTAAATGGAACTTTTTTTCCAGGTAGGTGGGAAGAACAACACTAAATAAAGACTTCATGGGAGAAAGACACCCAGTGACTCTGCCCTCCAGTATGAAAATTGCTGAAGCACTCACTGAAACAAAAGCTGAGGCACTTCAGAATTGTTATGTTATAACCTTCCCTGCCTGCAGCCTTTAAACACATTGGAGGTTATTGATGAATTTGAGTATGATACTTCAGGAAATAGGAATATAACTTCAGGTCTTTTGTGATTTAGGGCTTAAATTCTTCATGAGGAATCCCAGTTTCCAAAATTTTGAGTCCCTGAATTTTCTGAAGCTTCCTCCAAGAAAGTGAGGTCTTCCCAGACAAGCTGTTGCAAATTGTATAGAATGTTTTATAGTAAATTACTTGAGCTTTGCTTTTCAGTATAAATAAAAAAATTTGTGATTTAATCAGGTGGATACAAAAGCAGTAGGGTTTTTATGTGAGGAACTAAAAGAGAAATTAAACATATAATGCCTTCATATTTAAGAAACTGCTGCCTATATTTGGGATGTCTAAGGTCTGCCAGCCTCCTAGTTTATCTCTGTAGCACGGTCAGGTCTAGTAATCTGAAGACATGTACTAAATCTTTCTGTCTACAGAGTCTGACTTCTCATAATTGACCAAAACAGAATGAAAAATACCCAGGTGTTTTAATCCTTACCAAAATAAGCTCTATCTGTGTTAATTCAAAATGTTAGTCCATAAAATTTTTTTAAGCACTAAAGGAGGGAACATATACACAAATATTCACCACAAAAATACTATGAGTATACACTTGTAAGCATTAATCCTCTAATAGTACAAAATTCTCCATCATGTGAATCCAAAAGGACTATGTCTGGCAGATACTACCATTTTGTTTTCCATGAATAGTTGAGTTTTTCAACAAATTCATTCTGATTATATTAATGGCTGTTCTGTATTTTCTTTGTGTCAAAATTCAGACAAATGCTCTTATTGTCCAGAAAGCTGGCAGAAACACTGAATATTGGAAAAAAAAATGCCATGTGACCTATAATTCCAATCAAAACGAATACTGCCACTCAACAAGGCCAATCCAAAGCCTATTTTAAGTCAGTGGGAGATTTTCCATCAACTTCAATAGGATTTGGATGAAATCCATGCTGCATACTGGCAACAAACAGCTCATTCACAAACTACAGACCACTGCTTGTTTGCTGAAATTTTGGAATGAATAATTTTGAATAATGAAGAAAAAATCCTCAAAATTGTAAGCAGCTCATGGCCAATTTGAACACTCTGAAAACAGTTGCTGTGCATTAATTAGCTTACTTTGACACAACAAAAGTATAGCAGTGAACAGCTTGGTGGCTGATGTCTAAACTCTGCAAGAATCTGTCAGGTGATAGGAAACACTGAGTTTGAGGGTTTGGTTCATTTATTATTCAATGCTACCTTATATATATTTATATATATATTTCAAATGAAGCTTCAGAACAAGCTTGCAAAACAATTTATGCCTCTTGCAGCTGGAAACTATCTAGTGTTAGTCTTTCGTAGCACCAGCATCACCAGCAGAGCTCACTGAAGTGCTTCTGGTCTTTTGCATCTTCATTCTGCTTCTGTTCAACTAAACTGTTCCCATCCTGCTCAATCTTGCAAGCATGTAATTCAGTCACTACAAAATTCCAGAAGGCAGACTGAAGCTAGTAGAGTGTCATAGAGCCCTAGCATGTTTAATGCTGGAACGTCTTCTGGCCAAACCCTCAGCGCAAAACGGGACCAACTTATTCCAGTTTTCTGACAGTAAGTTCTGATTCAGTCTTGAATATCTCTAGAGCTGGAGATTCCACAATCTCTCTATGCATTTTGGAAACCTTGTCCTAATCATGGGATTTCTTGTGGTTTAAATTTCTTTTTCCTGATACTAGATCGCATTTTTCAGCACAGAATCACAGAATATTCTGAGTTGGAAGGGAACCACAATGATCATCGAGTCCAACTTTATGTAAATGGCACATATAGGGATCTAACCCACAATCTTGATGTTATTAGCACCAGGCTCTAACCAGCTGAGCTAATTACTGCATGTTCTGACTACAGCCTTTTGTCCTACCACTATGTACGTAGAAGGAGAGTCTGCCTCTGTTTTTTTCCACAGCTTCCTATCAGGTCACTGAAGGCCTGCAAGACCTTAGCATTTTCTCTTTAAAAAACTCTCCCTATATGCCATATTTTGCAGGTGCCTAACTATGTGATGGCCTTCCACTATATCAGGAGCTCGTAACTGGATACTATATTCAAAAAAAGCAGCCTCTCAGGTGCTGAACAGAGGGGAAAAATAGTCTGCTGGCAGCATTTATACTGTTCTTGAAACTCATGAGGTTTCTGTCAGGCTGTCAAGATCCCACATATCTCTGCACCTAAAATAAGGCATCAAAATGCAGCCAAGTAAAGCAAATGGCATATTTTCTGCTGATGAAGACCATATGGGATCCATTTATTGCTGGTTATATGGATGGATTCTGCCAGAAAATGATACCTGTTTTCTGTCCAGCTTTTTGTTGTTGATTGCCAGGTCACCAGTAAAAAATAGGTAACAATATGGCAATGAAGTCGTATACTGTCTAAAGCAGTTTAGCAGATCCTGGTGTGTCTACTGATACAATGTTCCAGGAGTAATTATATCTCCAAATAACTTGCTTGTTATTTGTAAGACCAGTTAAAAAATCTTTACGGACTCTGGCCTCTTAGATATTTTATTGTGCATTACCCATTTAAAGATAATCTAGTTTACTTTGTCAAACCCCAGTCATTATAGCAACAGCAAATTACCAACTTTGTCCATATAAGCATTCAAGAAATACTGATATTTCAGGTACTGCAATAACACTGAAAACTGAACTGAACTCTGCACTGCCTTGTCTTGTTAGTACTCCTCCCTGGGCTGATCTTTTTTCAGGTTAGAGAGGAATGTATATATTGAGTAAAATAATAAATTCAAAAGGATCCCTTGAACAAGGGCAGGGAGGGATCTTGCAATTCATCTAAGAGGTAATGACACTTGCAGATGTGAACCTTCATTTCAGGCTGATTTTGGAAGTGGATTGAATGTTATGTGATTACTTGTGCTGTCATTGAATTAGGAGAAAACTTAAGAAATTCTTTAAAAAGGCTAGACATTACATGAACTGCTTACAATACACAGCTTTGTCAGTCAAAGCTGAAAATTGGTTGATTGCTTGATATCAAAACCAAAAGGCGATAATTTCTTCTGAGTCGACTATTTCTCCACAATATCCAAAATGCTGTGTTTTGAAAGGTTTAAGGCTTTCTAGACTTCTGCATAATACATATATTATATAGCAACACATATATTAGATAGGGTTAAAATATAATATAAAATTATAATATAAATATTATAAAATAAATATAATATATATTATATAGCAAGCAAGATGTTGGAGGTCCTTTTGTACAGAAACATATAATTTGAGATACTGTTGAGGTAGAAAATCTAAGTTCACACTTTTATCAACATTGTTTACTTCAGGACTGTTTAAAATAAAATAAATTTGCTTGCTTTAGGTAGACATAACTATTTCCTGGGGATGTCCGTTTATTTTGTTCACACTCATGAAAACAATAAAGAAAGCAGGGGCTGTGATTCACAGAGAAAAAAACTTTGTATTTTGTCTAAACGTTGTCTCAACTTACTTGATTTCTACCTATTTTTTAGGCTACTGGCTTTCTTAAAAATCTAGTGCATCTCTTCTTCATTCAAAATCATAGAAGACTAAACAATGTAATTTTGGGAGGTAGATTTCTTTTTTCCTGTACTTTGAAAGTAATATTTGACTTTTGAAGACATGCATTGCTGGTAGTTTAACTTTCTTTTCTGTGAAACACCACTGTCACGATTTATGAGGTTTCTGCTTTATTTCAGTGTTTCCCCACTGTCCTGACAAGTCCCACTTGTCTTATACTGATTTTCTTAAAAGCTTTTCACTTGTGTTAACGAGGCTTTAAAGACATCTTTGCGTATAAGTATCATCACTGCTATTTTCATCACGATCTATGTTATTAATTTTGATGAGACGTCCATATATATTTTGGCCAATTTGAAATTTAGATGATTAATTGTCAATGGTTGAAGTATTTGAAAGAGAAATATTTTTCCATCTTTAGGCATGCGCATACCACAATTAGTGTTTCTCCCTACGCAACAATATTTTTCCAAAACCTGGTTTTTAATCCCATAATTCTACCAAGTTCCCATGATCTCTTCTGTACTACAGCCAATTAAATAGTGCACAAGAATTTTTATTGTGGAGAGTTATATTGCCTGATTTCATAATAGACCTTAAACCTGTATTTCATACTTTACTTGAGGTGGGCTAAGGATTTATGACTAAAAAGACATGAGCACAGTTAAGACAATCAGTCAAAGATGTCACATTTGCTGGTTCATTTTGACACTATCCATTGTTCTCTGTTGGATGTGATTTGGCATTTATATGGGCAACATCTGAACAAATTATGATGTCTCAAACATACAAATAGCAACCCCAAAAGAAGTACAACAGGTCCCAGTGAGGTGGTTCAGAGAGCTTGTGTTAAGTGCCTAGGTAGCATGCATCCTCTCAAGGCAAAATGAACCACCTTCAAAGAACAATTCACAGTATGGAAGAGTATTTGATTCCTCATTGTGGCCCCACATATAACTAGCTTGCATGAAGCTCATGTGGGAAAGAGGCATGGATCTTGTTCAAAATACTAAAAACGCCAACAACTCCCATACAGCTTTAGTGGGGGCTCAAATTCAAAGAGCTAAAACACAAGAAGCTTTGATATAAAAGCAAAGTGTTTACCAGCATTTTTATTTATTGAGGTATATTTTCCAGATTATTTTTGTTAAAGTCAAGCCTACATCTACCTGTGTGATCAAGAACTTCTGTGACTTTGCCCTTACGTGCATCCAGAAGGTATGACTAATACAATGGAAAGACTAATGATTTTCTTTATCGCTTTGTATTTTTTTTTATATCCTCAGAATGTTAAAAATATGATTTTAACTTCATCACTGCATGATGCTTGTTGTTTAGCCCTCCACCTTGGTGTCCGTCGTCATTTAATCAGGTATTATATGGCAATAAAATGGCATTTGATCCTAGATCTTCAAAACAGAAGATCTTCATGCCAAATCTCTCCTCGGCCCTTATCCAATCTTTCACAGACCTTTGTTACTCCCTTGACAACTTATCTTTTAACTTAATGAGATGTGATTGAAGGGAGCTATTATTCCCTTCCTCTTCTTTTCTGCCATACCATCAAGTACTACCAAGGAAGGAGTGAATGTCATGAGATGCTGACTACCTAAATTAAAGTCAAACCTTTTAGCAATACTAAGTCTATTACATGCAACATTAGATCACTTCCTGTTACACTAGGCAACAGCCTTTTCCAGAAAAAAACACCCACATTTATATTTCCAACATAAAGAAGTGCTCACAACTTTTTCATTTAGCCTCATGGTATTGCAAATACAGAACTAGACTGACAGATGAGCCTACAAAATAGCATTTGGCCACCTACCTTAACTCATAAACCAGTGAACTGCAAGCATTAAAAATGCCATCACCTTGGTCTCCTGGCTTGAGCTGTGAAAATTGTAATTCTTTCAGAGCCATGATGTCATTTTGCAGAAAGGGAGATTGTAGCAGGATAGTTCTGCCAGTTCTCTTTGCAGCCATTCTATTGCACAAATTTTGTGTAAAATTAGTTCTTTATAATAAATAGAGTAGTATAGGTTGAGATATCTGGGACCGTAAGGGAATGCGGTGCATTAGGAATGTAAACATGCCAAAGCTGTATTTCAGTCTGGTTGAAGAAAAAACAAAAATCTTAATACATATAAAGCCGACTGAATAGAGGATCAAAGTAATTTGGTTATGTTATGTTATGTCTCTTATAGAATAAAGGTCTGCTTTTGCTGAGGCACAGGAATTGCTTCAGCAGAGGCACCAGGAACAAGTATTTTTTTTTCAGTGTACCTGTGCTGCTGTTTTATCTCCTTTGCACTTTTGCATATTGTGACATCTGTCTTGTAGATATTTCTTCCACAGTACATACTCTAGCCTTCTACAGCAGTGACTTCTGAGAGATTTTGCTAAGGTAATTTAGGCATCTTTTGGAGATTATGGGGAATTCTAAGATATATTAGTATCCATATATTTTGTTTTAACTATCAAGAATTAGTTCAATTTTCCTTCCTGGAAAAAAAATTTCCTATTTTTGTTGTCCAAAGTGAATTCCAGCTTTGAGACACTACTCTGACTTCTTCCACTGGTACATGGTCTTTTCTGAAACCACTGAAAAGCATTGCTGAAGATTTCGGGAGGTAGAGAGTGGGAAAAATCACTAACAAAATGGATCATGGCCAAATTATTTCTCGTGTAGATAGAGTCTGAACAAAGGTAGTGTTAACTGAAAGAATATTTGTTTTGTTGTATCACCATTTTGCCTGAGATGAGTGAACTATAGCGTAGTAAGAATTCTAATATGGTTTTCTTTTCCAATTATGTGTAGATGTAGAATCCTGGTAGATCGCATCATTCTGTTATTCTTTTTCCCAGGTATGTCCTTTTAATACAGAAGACCTTCACATCTCATGCTATCTATAAACAGTTTTTTAACTCAGAGCTCATGGCTGTCAATAATATGAATAAGATCTGTCCATGGTCCTCTCATGGTCCTGTAAAACAACCAGTATGTTCTTGCAAATAAGTCCCTTATTTTAGCTTTGATAAGCTTCCATCATCACCACAGCTCTATGGTTGACTAATTGTTACTGAAGGAAAGAATTCTTATTTTGGGGATAGATGTCAGAATGTAAGACATAGATATACAAAATACAGGAGAATAAGAAGGGAAAACTACATTTGTTTCACTGACAATCATAAAAAAATAGACTTGTTGAAAAAGAGAATATCTGAATAACAAGTTACTACCTATGTGGAAAATACGTATTCTAAGCAGTGATAAATTATATGCCCATCCAAATTCAAGCCACTCTACCTTTCTATCTAAAGTGGTGAAGAGGACAGTAGTGCTAGATCAGTTTAGGTGCTGAGTAGAAGTTTTTGATGGTAATATTCCAGCCTCCAAATTTTGGTTTCTTGGTAAAAAAGAGCATCCTTAGGGGTAGAGTCTTAATGTTTATTATTCATTCTAATGAATAGCAGTATGTTTAACTCTCAGCTCCATTGGTATCAAGAATCTTTTTTGTTGTTTGCTCCATTTTAAAATTAAGATGAAAGATTTTTATATTCTAAGACCATGATTTTACCCTATTGAATATGTATCCTACCTTAGGACTCTGACTCAGGCTATCTAACTGAAAAATGAGGAGACACAACAAAGTCATATAAAATAATAAAGGCTCAGAAGGAGCTTCTGTGTACATTCTGAAAATTAAGAAAATATTATGAATATAGCAGGATTAAAGAAATATATATAACTGCTTTTTATATAGTTATATAGTTGCAACAAATTTTTTTTAATGAAAAGGTTTTTGAACGGGACATAAAACCTTCTGTATCAGTGTATTACTTAGCTTCCAGTTTACAGCATTTAGGAAAAAAAAAAGTCTTATAGGGAAGTTGCTTCATAACTTGCAGAAATTATGTAGATATATATGTAGACTTACACGTACCTTCCCAGGGCCTGTTCAGTCTAACCACCACCAGTGGTAAGTTCTTTGCTTGATTTTTCTTCAGGGAAAGCTCTTACTACTGGATTATCATCATAATATAGTTCTTAAGTATTTGTAAATGGATATTTATAACTCTTACTGCTAGTGGAAATGTTCATCAGATTTAGGCTTTTTCTGATACAGCTACATATATCTTCAGTTGATTTTATCTTCAATGACATCAATGTAGATATTTCCTGAAAAAAATATTACACATTTCTGTTTATTACTTAGGACACATGAAGAATGTATAGGAAATATAAGTATGTACAAGACATGCAAGGCTGTGTATTGTAGAATGGTCCAGCAATGCCATAATTCTTTCCCCTATCTAATCCTTTGTTGCTTTCTGTCTGTTTCTTATGAATCTTTTTAAAGTTGAGGTGAATTTCCTGTGTACAACTGTCAATAATCTCAATTGTTCTGTTCTTTGGACTCTTGTCTGTGTTTCTCCACAAATCTATAAAGTGTTTATAATGTACTGTTTTATATTCAGTGGTCTTCTGGAAAATTTACTCATATAATTACCACTTTGCGCTACCTTATACTTTGAGTACGTTTGGATCATGACTGGGTTAACCAAAAAAAGACTCAACTAATTATACATTTTTTCAGACTACCAAAGGGACAGATAAGAAAAGAATCAGAAACTATGAGGAAAGGAAAAAACAAGCTCTACCTATAAGCATTATTCTTTTTAGTTGTTTAGTGCTACTCCACCCAAGCTACCCGTTTTAGTAGTGAAAATCCATCTCGTGCCTGTTTATGTTCTTCTGAAGTGTTTTTGAAAACTACTTCTGAAGTATGTCATTTACTAACTCTACCAATTTGCCTTTTATGGTACAGCTGCTTGCTGAGTTCACTCCTGCACCAATAAGCAAGAACAAAGCTGCAGTTTGAGTCATTCTTTGCAAAAAGGAAGAAATTATATTGAGAATCTTGTTGAATTGAATTTGAACAAAAAACTATTTATTGACATTCTTAAGTGATCTAAAGGATTAATTAGTGAGAAAATGGTGCATAGAAATTTTAACTAAGAGAAAGGCTTCATTTCAGCTTATAGGCTATAATACTTTTATTTCCACTTCTGAAAGACGCTTCTGTAAGGAATTAACCTTTGTATTGACATTTTCAATCCACAAATAGGTTTTAGATTACACTTAAACGAGGCTTCCATTGCTGACTCTGGAATTTAACTAGTGAATGAGCAATTTAGCAGAAATTCGTACACATGAATGTTACAAGTTCCTGGTATCATATTCTTGTTAGAAAAACCTCAGTACTTCAAATTTCTCCAGAACATTTTTTCTGTGATTGACCTTTAAAATCATGACAGGAGAACAAAGAGTTGGCTGACATTTAAGGTGAAATAGAAGGATTTCCTCATATTTTATTACTAAGTTTGTTTTTCTTTTATTCCAGACTATGGGAGGAATAATTTGTGTCTGTTTTTAATCAACTGGTATTGACATGGAAAATTACTAAGGGTGCCACTTCACTAGAAGTGGAAACTGTTTCCTTTTGAAAAAAAATATGATTTTCAGACATGCATTCAGATGGGCATTCAGAAAATATGATAGCGATCTACTTTGTTTCCTTCGTAGCCTCAGAATTGCCTCATCCATGTGCGTGCCTATATGAGATGAAAGGAGAAACTGTGGCTCGGTTTTGTGCCTTCCAGTTGCATTTACTCATTTTCTTTTGAGAAAGGGCCTGTTCTAGAGGATTCCCAGATTCAGTACTCTTGTCAAAAGACCGTGTAAGAAAACACTGGAAGTTAAAATTGTTGTGACAAGTTTGCCAGAAAGTAAGAATGTTTAGTCCTGAGTCTCAGATCATAGGCAAAACTATTACTTTGTGTAATAGCATTAATTATATGTGCTATCCAAATCTCATTTATAGGCCTCTCAGTCATAAAACCAACTCATGAGTTATTTCCTATTAATCCAGTTCTCAGTGTCTGGGCTGTCAGTGCACATAGGCAGGAAACAAATCACCTAAAGAGTCCGTGTGGAGTGAATTGAAGAATGAAAGTGTGTAACAATAAAAATGGTAGTCTAAACATAGTAGCAAAAAAACAAGATTTAAGAGTACAGTTGATGGTTGCTTAGACAAAAAGCAGTAGAGTCTATAAATAACAGAACACTTACCTGCTTTGTAGTAATGTCCTGTAACACAATTTCAGAGGCAATGGTTTACTATTATTACCTATAACGACCAGACTCTGTATAAGAATAAAATCTGAAAAGTACACTGTACCCATAAATTTAATGAAGCACATTTAGTCTGCAAACACACACCACAAATGTAAATGGCCATTTCATGTATAGTAAAACAAGGAAAACAGAGAAGACTTGAGACAGAAGAATGAGTCCAAAGCTGAAGTCTGAGACACTCAAGTTTATTACAGCTCTCTTTTGTTCCCGTCTCACAGATAACACACGTTGCCACTTTAGCCAGAAGTTAATGCTAATTAGTATGCAGAAGCTCGTTTATTCTTAGAGGTCTTTTCAACCTAAATGATTCTATGAATTTTTCTTTCTGGAGCTTACCAGTTAGATTTCATTCCTGAAGGTGGGCCTGTAAGTGCGCGCGCGTGCGTGCGTGTGCATGTGTGTGTGTGGTAAGCTTTAATCTTTTTCTGGTCCTCAGGGGATTTTAGGTATTTCAGGTCCTGGTTGCAGATTCTTCACCTCAAGCTGTGCCTGCTAACTTTTTTTCTCTATAAATTTCTGCTTTGTGGTGCCCGGAAATGTCTACAGCTTTGACAGCAGATTTGACACCATTTCCAAAGTCAAGATTTTCTCTTCCCGAAGAATTAAGTGTCTCCCTGGATCTGTGGCCAGGAAAATGGGTCACATTACATCTACCAATATCTTTCCATTCAGAGGCTCACTTGATGGCTTGTAAGACATCTCAGTTTCTTTTTTTTTTTTTTTTATGAAGCAACCTGCACTGGTTATGCCATAAAGCAATACTGTCTACTGATGTCTCTGTGGCTGAAGTGCTCCTTCCTGTATGTCACCTGAGGTGGCTTAAAACATGGAACTGCATTCTGAGGGGCAGACAGGGCATGAGGACTGGTAGGAAATGCACACTGTCCTGTGGCTGCAACCCTGCCAGGAAACAAGCAGGTGTTGTTTGCAGCTGAAAGAAGGGTTTGAAAGGAGAGACAGGGAGAAAAAAGATCTACTCCCATGGAGAAAAGCTTGCTCTTCAAGAAAAACTTACAGGAAGTTACAACTCAGAGCAAACATGGGGCATTTTCCTCAGAGAAGCTACTGACCCAGCAGCACCTTGCAAGGTCTCACTTGAGAGACTGATGTACTTAACTGGGTTGATTTTCTGGGCAATGCTTCTCCCTTACTATGTTTAGTCAGTGTTACAAAACAAGACTACCATCCTCTAGGTACATTCAGTCATGGTGATGTCTCACTGAAACAGGCTGATGATCTCACTTGGTGACGGTAGCTCATACAAGACAGTTGTCCAAGTTGAGCTTCCTTAGCATGAAGTGGAATCCTATTCACTAAGGAAATAGTTGATGAAAAATATAGCTAAGTGCCTTGCTGTCTTCATTGGAGACAATACATAAACAGATGGTTTAAATACAGATAATGTGGCAATTCTGGTATATTTATCAGTGTCCTTTATTAAGAGAGATTGCTTGTTTATACTGTGGGCATGTGATCCCCACAATGGCAAAGTTGTATCCTCTTTACAGAAATTGTAGGATCTCTAGCAGATTATCAGAGGCATCCTCCTGTCTAAAAGCTCTTCTTCCTCTGTGTGCTTAAGTTTCAAGATGTTGATGCTGTTCAATGACATAAACACTTCTGTTTGTCTTATGAAACCTGTGGCAGCCCAGGATCTAAATTGTTTTCCTTCAGACATGAAAAAAAAAAAAACCAAACCAAAAAAACCCCTTTCTTTCTGTTCTATGGTAAATTGTTCTTTAGGTGCCAAGAAGTTCACAATATATGCCTGAACATTTATGAGAAAATGCTGCATTATAATTATGTACATTCCTGAGTTAGAGTGGGAAAACACCAGCAGCTCATCATTGTGTTATTCTGCTGTATAAGAATGTCTAACTTTTTATTTATTTTTTTTTTTTACAAAGAGATAGTATAGGGAGAATAAAAGACAGATGACAACTTTTCAGTTTAGTCAAGAGAAGATTTCCTATTACCATTGATGCAAGGAAATTATTAATTGTTCTTTAAGTAATGAGTTTTGACATTAATAGCTCCTTAAAATCTGTCTCTGATTTTCCAAGAAACTATGTTCATGCTTTGGGTGAACAGAAGCCAACAAAATAATTATGCAGAATCATGATTTGAACATTTCTGATCTCTTTATTTTTTAACTTGAGTTTAAAGTTGACAATTTATATAAGTTGCTCAAAGAAATAGCTAACTTTGCAGAACTTTGCAGAACTTTACCGAAAGCTGACAAAGTTGGTTACAATTTAGTAATTTCAATTAGACAGTTGTTCCACTAAATTTGATGGCAGCTTGTAATGGTGCCTGCATAGTACCTGCTCCTGAAGTTGGTTTTGAATGACAGGGATTCAGCAGGTGTTTCTTCACCAGACTGAAAGTGGTTTTTCTGCTTCCCTGCATTTGGCAGCCTCCACTGTGCTCTGTGAAAGGCTATGTAAAGTGGGGGAATAGAGAGGAAAGAGGGGGAGAAGGGAAGGTTTTGCCTGCTCTCACACATTCCCTTCTGCCCTGACTGTATGACACCTTGGCACATGCAGCAGCCCTTTCCCAGACTATTACTCAACTATATTTTCTGCAGATAGATGGGAAATTGCATCACTGAACCCAGGGACAACCTCAGGCTCTTGAAAGAAGCAGGAAGTTTATCTCTTGGAGCAAGACTAGCAAGTTTTCTAAGTGAGTTTCTGCCCTGCTGAAGGCCCAGATCTTGACAAGAACAAACCTATAAACATTTTAACCAATAGAGAGACATCTGTAGATTTAGATGTGAATGTAACTTTATTCCAATTTGTCACCAGTATTTGAGAGAATGTGGAGTCCTGAGAGGTCAGTTTGCAGAAAGACTGTGAGAAGAAAATTGGCAACCTTGCTGGCTAAATCTCCTTCCGGTCCCAAGGGAATCCTTACAGATCGTGAGATCATAACTATATATTCTTAACCCTGCTGGAGAGCATATTAAGAAGCTGAGTTGAGAGGACTTATTATTAGTTATTTGGTTTGGAAATATTTGTATTACACAGGAAAAAAAAAATCTGCTGTTATTTCGTTGCTTTTTTTGATGTTGTTGGGATATGTGTCTGTGTGTGAACTACTCCTTGTGCATTTTCACTTAAGCACAGAGCTTCGAGAGCATTCTCCATCTTAAAATCCATCCTAGTGTTTGTGAGTTGTTTTTTTAAAATGAAATCACTCTGTGACAATGTGGGTGGTTAAGTATGTCATAATCCTGTCATGCACTTGGGTGCCCAGACTGCAAAGAATCTCTTAATTTTCCAGCAGAAGAATTTCTTTACCTGAATGAAAAGAAGGCTGCCTCCTTGGTGGAATAAGCCACCCAAGTAGGCTAAGAGGAAAGAGCCAGTAAACCTCTCTTTTTAACCCAAGCTTGCCTCTTGACGAACCATTTGATTTTGAGTTGTATCTTATTGTTGTGGTATTTCTGTCCCAGAATGCGGAATACTGTGCTGTTGTTTAAAACATGTTAGCAGAACCCAGGAATCGAAGATACAGGGAAAGCAGTAAGAGGAGTAGTCTATCAAAGTGCATTCTGAATGTCAAAATATGTTATGGAAAGTAGACTTGAACATGTGATCCTACCATTATGTGAGTCTACTGGGCTGCTACACAGTCTCAGAAGTAAAAATTCTGGGAGACCGGCATTGACTGCTATTGAGTGAAGTGATCCAGATGAGTGGAAGTATTTGGCTGATCAGATTCTGCATGTGTAACAACAGTATGGCAAACTCTAAAAAAAATTGTATGTATATTCCAGAAAGACTATCTTCTCGGAGGCTTGACTGTGACAAATCCAAGATGTTGAAGTGGAAAAAGTGCCTTTCCTCTTCAATAGTGAATGAAGGCTGTGTGATGACTGTGTAGGTGGATAGTTCTCTTCCAGGTGGATAGGGCGGTGGGTTTTGAAGGAAGAGTTGCTAATATCATTTAGATATTCTTTTTCTATTCCACTAGTTCTGAGAAGCAGGAGCAGCATTCAAAACCTACGGGCCAGGTATTTTTTAATAGGTTCTTGTCTCATTTGGTGGTAAGTTAAAGTTTCTCTAAGTCAGATGAATTCATCTAGTGGATAAGTGCCTCAAAGATTTATAGTCTGTTTTTATTTTACAAAGATGAGACCTGTTTACACTGGTACTTCAGTGAGAAATTGATCCAACAAATTAACTGACATGGTTACACAGATTCATTCAAATTGAAGGGCTTTTAAAAATACACTTGAATTCTGCAGTGTGACAATGGGTTATGCGTTCATGTGCAATTTCTTGCAGTATCAGCACTGCTTCGTTGTGTCACTTTTGCATCGCTTTTTTCTTGACTACAGACAGACAGACTCTGCGATAAAATATCTGTCATGGCTGATTCTTTTCTATACCTTGCTTTACTATGCCCCTAAAGGACTTTCATAAAGACTGGGGCTGATTTTACAGAGCTGGGGAATTGTTAGACACTTACAGTGTGACCATGTTGCTTAAATTATACTAATTCTGTAATAGATAGTACCCATTAACAAACTAGTATTCTAAACAACAATCAGATAATCTTCCTTGTATTTTGCTGTTTGTTTACAGTTGAAGTGATAGCCCATGTACCGTTTTAACACGCATGCTAAATAAGTCTCAAATATTCTTAAACAAAGCCAAGATGGAGTATGATGGAATGTCATTAAAAAGTGAGTTTTCATTTCACTGCTGAGTTGAACCTTTTCACTTCTGAATACTCCTCATGGACACAGAGCAGCATGGAATGTGACAGGCAACAGCAAAACACAACCTTCATGATAAATGTAGAATTACAAACCACTGGAATATAGTGCCAGATTGTAGTTTAAGTTGCACTGTGATAGAACACTGTGAGGAAGGATAATAATGCCAAGCATTAGCAACAGTCAATTCTTATGTGAGGAATTAAAAGTTATGCTTAGAAATTCTTTGCATCTGTACAACACTTTCCATATTAACATGGCATTATGTCTTTCAGATCTAGTATGACAGTATTTTTACCTACAAGTTCATCTAATTTTTCAACATATGTGCTGTGTGTTTTTATCTGTGTTATTAGACATAAAGACAAAACCGATTTAAAAAATAGTCATTCACTTTGACCAACCTTACCTTTTTTTTGGACTTCTAATGACATAATTTAATGGCTAAGAAATTAGCAAATATTGTATATTGTTTCAAACAGTGGGCACAAGTTTTGGAACTGGAAATAATTCTTCACTGACATGACCGTAATAGGCAGATGAAATACCCTTACAGTTTTATAGCTGTTCATAACGTGGCCATTCAATTTGAATTGAAGCAATGTCTAATCAGTTCACAGATCTGAAGAACACTAATCTTCATTAATGTCACAGACAAAGAGATTGTGTGCACCCTCAGCAAATACAGATGACACCAAGCTGAGTGGTGCAGTTGATACAACTGAAGGATGGGATGCCAGAGGGATCTGGACAAGCTCTAGAAGTGAGCCAGTGGGAATCACATGAGGTTTAAGAAGACCAAGTACAAGGTGCTGCACCTTGATTGGGGCAACCCCCAGTATCCGTATAGGCTGGGGGATGAACATGTCAAGAGCAGTCCTGCTGAGAAGGAGTTGGGGCTGCTGGTGGATGAGAGGCTGGGCATGAGCTGGCAATACATGCTTGCAGCCCAGAAAGCCAGTTGTATCCTGGGCTGCATCAAAAGCAGTGTGGCCAGCATGTCAAGAAAGGTGATTCTGTCTCTCTACTTCGGTCTCCTTAATTCCCACCTGGAGTACTGTATCCAGTTGTAGGGTCCCCAGCACAGGAAAGACATTGACCTGTTGGAGAAAGTCCAGAGGAGGGCCATCAAGACGATTAGGAGGATGGAGTACCTCTTCTACAAAGAAAGAATGAGGGAATTGGATTTGTTCAGTGTGGAGAAGACTCCAAGGTGACCTGATTGCGGCCCTGCAGTACCTGAAGGGAGACTACAAGAAAGAAGGAGAGGGACTTTTTATGAGACATGACAAGGGGAAATGTATGTAAAATAAAAGAGAGTAGATTTAGATTATATAATAGGACAAAGCTCTTTGCTGGTGTGATGGATGGCTGGTGTGAGGTCGCTTAAAGAAGTCGTGGATGCCCCATTCCTGGAGGTGTTCAAGGCCAGGTTGGATGGAGTTCTGAGCAGCCCGGTCTAGTGAAAAGTGTCCCTGCTTATGGCAGAGGAGTACAAACTAGGTGATCTTTAAGGTCCTTTCCAATCCAAATAATTCTATGGTTCTAAAATTCTATGAATAAAGTATTAGAATATACTAACTGAATAACTGAATAGATAGAGGTAATTGGAAGGTAATTGGAAGAGAGGAAGAAAAATTCCTGAAAAGGTAACTTTGGACAAGTTTAGATACTACTGTGAGAGCAGTGACTTACATGGTGCAGTAGTAAAGGAAATTTGAGTGGACTCTGGGAGATAAAGTTTGTAAAGATCAAGGGAGATAGGGAAGAAGAAGGAAAGCAGATAAATAATCTTGGACAGCCATCTAAAAAATGCATTAGGGGAAAGATGCATTGTGCACAGCAGCAACTATTTGTAAAACTGCTGTGTTAGAAAACCTGTAAAGTGTAAAAAGCATGAAAGAGAAAAGTGAAAAGGCATTGAACTGATAACAAGAGAATGAGTTTTGAAAACAAGATGGATTACAACTTTAGTGTTTTGTGCAGAAGTGGGAAGCTGTAGACAGAAAACAGGAGTAAACCAAGCAGCTTTCTAAGGTGACAGTTGTACATTTGCAAGGCATCTGAAAACATGGGATTAAACACAGTGCAGGGAATGACTCGTATAGTAGCAGCAAACGTGGTAGCTGAAACTCTGATAAAGTAACAGAGTGGTATTGATGAAGGGCTGACAAGAGAAGGCAGCATAATCTATGGTTCTCATCTGCAAAGATTCTATTGCAGTAAGACAAATAAAGACTCTCAAGGGTCATGAAATGAGGAAATCAGCCTTAAGCACCCACAGAGAGAAGATAAAACCCAGTAGATTATAGCAGACCATTTGTGACATTTACTTTACTTTACTTGTAACGTAGTGAATGTGTTGTCTGCGCTAAGCAGTAATATTAGTCTCCTGAGTCTTGTGGCTATTTTGACAACTTAAAAGGTTTATTTTAAAATTGCTGCTATTTACTTTAAATGACGGGGTATTCTAGCTTTATCTTTAGATGACTTGAACACTTTCAGACTGAGGTAAGCACAATCTTTGTCTTAAAATCTTTTTTTTTACTGCTTTTGTGTACAAATCCTTTTCGAGTTGTTTCATGATTCCCTACAGCAGTGATTGTAATGAAAATCATATCTTCTCTACAATTACCTTTATTGTAGGAAAAAAAGGTTTAAAATTTTCCAGGGAAAAAAAAAGTTTAAAATTTAAAGTTCTCCATTCCAAGGAATATTATGTGGTGGGTTGTATTTCTAAATGGTGAAATGCTATTTTCAGTTTCAGTTTATACATCCCAGATTTCATTCACGTAATTTTTAAGTCTTGTAATTAATGCTACTAAAAAGGTTTAAAAGACAAAAGTTGTGGCACTCCTATTTAGCATCATAATATTGTTTTCACCATAGAATAAAAAATTTAAAAAATATTTGGCCTTGATGCAGATAGCTCCTAATCCACTGTGTTCTTGATCCTAAAATGAGTTTAGGCCTGTTTAGACCAGTGCTTAATTTGGTCTGCTGATATAAATTTTATTAAATGAAATGCGCAGGAACCAGAAAAACTAAGCAAGGATGCCAGAAGTACAGTAACTTCCACTGGGTGCAGAGGCATCCAGAATGATGTCATGGCAGTGAGGATCTAATAAACAACTAGTTAGCTCATCTAAATTGACACTGCAAGAGATCAGTATATTATATAGCACGAAAAAGGATCAAGTTTAGATAAAAATACTGACTTTATTATTGAGATATTTGCAACATTGTCAAACTCAAATGCTCAGAATGACTATTTTGAATTTGATTTGAAATGCACACTGTATTTCTAGATATACTTTTAGGGTTTGGTGAGGTGGATTTTTTTTTAGTTTTTGTGATTAGTTAAGAACAGGATACATTTGATTTTTTTTCTGTAGAACTATTACAGACTTAAAACCTCATCAAAAAGACAAGATTCTTCTAGAAACCAAAGAATCTCAGAGCAAGAACTTCAGCTAAATAGCAAAATCTTGAAACTTTCTGTAAAATTTTAAAGCTTGAAGCACACTTTTGAGAGATGTTGTTTTCCACTTATGCATTCCACCTTTTAAAGTACGATAATACCAACTTCAAGGATGGTAGTAAAAGGATGGTGCAAGCAGGGACAGGCTGTATCAAAAAATCAAATAACCTCTGAACATAGCTGAGGGAAAAATTAGTCTGGGCAATGGAAGTCAGTGGAATCTTATTCATGCTTGATGATTTGATTGGACAGTCAAGGCAATATGTAATATGATATATTGTTGTACTTGGGATTAGATCTATTTTCCTTTTATGCTGCTGTCTCTTCAAATTAAACCTCTGCAACTTCACTTTTTTACGTCACTTGTTCTTCTCAAGCCCAAAGAAAAGAGACTTAATCTAATTGACACATATACTAAGAACACATAGTGAAAGAATATCTAGACAGCATTAGTATTACTGATTCACAAACTCTTCTTCTCTGACCCTAACTAATCCTGTTGAAATCTCTGTATATGATTCTGGTCAATGAGATATTTAGAAATCACATTACAGAAGTTGCCAAGAGGGTGGGATGTATTCAACATTTGCTTGTCATCTTCAATAAATTTTCACTTTATCACAGTGTCCACAATTCTATTAGGGCTATGAGTGTAATGACACCTCAAAGAAATCCACAGAGGCACCCAATGAGCTTTTGGGGTGTTGGTTTTTTGAGGTTTTGTTTGTTTGTTTGTTTGTGTGTTTTGTTTGGAGGGCAGGGGGATGTGTTTTGAATTTGAGGTTTTCATAATTATTTGAGGTTTTTATTTTTTGTTGTTGTTTAGATGGTTTTTATTTTGTTATTTATTGGGGGTTTTTTAGGGGAGGAGGTTTGGTATTGAGCTTTTTTGTTACATAAATGTTTGAAAAACATTTTTGGGTTCATTATATGCTTTAGTAAACAAGTTACAGTCCAAGAAGAAAAACTTGAAAATACCTGTTCACATTATTGTTAAATAAGACAATCAGGGTATGGGTGTGAGAGGAGGGAGGTGCAGGGTGGGTATGGACCAGAGTTTTAGACAATGGAGAAGAACAAGGAAAGCCAAACAATGTCTTATATTTTGACCATCAGATCTATTACCTAGCATCACTAGCCACAAGATCCTAAAGGATAAGAAACTGCACACTTGATCACCTCCCTCTCATCTCCGTAAGGAGTTAAGGCCAGGCAGAATCTATCTCACCCAGCTAAAAGCCATAGGCATGTAAATGTACACAATTTCTCCAGGATTTCTTCACTGCAAAGGTGTTGCGAGCAGTACTTGAGAGTGCTAGTACCAAATCACAGGCTTTACTAGTGTGAGGAAAAGGATAATTTAATTTTATTTTAAGTTCTTCTGTGAAATGAAGGACTAAGGGATAATATACCTACTACATGTTTATATTATTTACAAGTAAATAAGGAAAAAGAGAATGTTCGTTCAGAGATTCTTTTCTTAGGAGGGACACAAAAAGAACTGTTCCTTTCTCTCTCTTCTTCAGAGGACAAGTGCTATTAGAGGAAGATCCCTGAAGAAACACTTTGGAGGGTATGTGGTTTTAACTCCTGAAGTAAGACATTGAAATTGTGTTCAACAGAAAGGACTGCGAGGTAGCAGCATTTTAATATTTTGTCAGGGATTTTAACCAAAGAAATCTTCCACTTTTGAAAGAGTCAGAAAGTTCAATCCTATAACAGCTTAATAGAAAGTAACAGCTTCAGAAAATATCTTAGATTTCTTTCCTGTTCTTAGTGATCGTGAGGGTGGAAGCACACTGACTGTTGGTGTCTCCAATGTTGTTGTCACTGTGTAGTCAGTTACCTCACAAAAGTACATTTATATTTCAAAGTCCTTGCCAGACAGGGAATGCTGCTCACATTGGTAAGAATAATGATAGTCAAATGAATGCAGCCTGGAATTGGATTTTTGATGTGCTTTTTAACGAAAAGAAAGAACTCTTTGTGCTTCATCATCTGCATAGTCAAAATCTTGGATTTATTAACACATTAAATATTAACTCGAATTTTTTGTTCAGCATTTTTTTTTGCCACCATTTCCACTACTCTTCAGAATAAGAGGCATCCTGAGACTGTACAAAATTTAAAAATTATATATTAAAGACTGATTTTCCTTTATGGAAGAAGAAGACTAATATTTAGCATGGGGGGAAAAGCAACTAACATAAATGTTCTTAATTTCAAGGATATTTATTAAAAAAAGTAAAAGTACCCTAAATGAACTGCAAAACCATTCCTTCAGCCTGTTTATTAAAGATAACATCCTATGTTTAAGAATTACACATTAAGAGCCAAATATTCAGTTTTATTTCTGCAAAACCTTGTCCAGTTATTTAAGATTAGTTGCTGAGATATTTTAGAAATGATCAGATACATTTATCCACATTTGCTTGGCTGGATCTCAAGGAGAGGATCAAGAAAGGAAATGGAGAACACCAGTGATAAACTATTCCCAGGAACATTCTGAAGCTGGCAAACTCTCAAAATCGTGTTTTACTGAGATTCAGATGAACTGCACATTATGTACAGTCTTTGGAAAATGAGCTAAATGAATGCATTCTGTGCTATGGTCCCTGAGTTTAAGATGAAATATGTACTAAATCTGCTGTGCTTTCTGTAACTGTTTGCTGGTAAGCAGTCATAGCATAGATGACTCCAAACAAATCTGTGAAATTAAAAGCCATATTTCTTCTGTGAGTATGAAAAACATAGTATATCACCTGAGCATACTAGGCTTTTTGAAGTAGGCTGGTCCAGTGATGCCTATTTGCAAAATTCTGGGTTTTCTTAGTTTGGAACTAAGTATTTCAAAAGTTTGTTTTTCTCCATATACCCAAATACTAGTCCCCTATTTCAGACAAATCACATCTTCACCTTACTTCTACAGAGATGTTCTCACGGCGTGCTTAATTCACGTTATGTCACTAAATGCCCACTAAGTGAGTAGAAATATTATATTAAGGAGAAATTCTTATGGCACTTACTGCATGGCAGACAAAATATTTTCAACTGGAATGATGATTAGTGACAATAGAATTGCACCTACAGAAAAATATTAGGAAAAAATTCTATTAAGTAGAAAAGCATCTCTTTTGTCTACATCACAGCAGAATTATTTTAATCACGATAATGTAATCTCTAGCATAGTCAAAGTGACATGAGAGAGATACAGAACAACTATGTTGTCGGAACTATGGGCAACATTCTGTTGTTGAGTTGGCCAAGAATTTGTTCAAATATTTCTCCCCTCTGTCAAACCCCAAAGTAAAAGGGAGGATCGTGGAGTTTGAAACTAGCTCATCTGAATGTTATGTGTCATTTATAAGAAAGATTTAAAACACTTCATTAAGACAGTCATATTTCATTACTGAGCTGTTGATATGGGGATGATTGCATTTGACAAAATAGTCATCCTCATTGGTTTTACTTTCCTGTGAATTTTATGCTGCTCCTGAGAAGTATCCAGAAGCTAAAGCAATGTTATTTCAACAGGTCATTACTGCATTGCTGTGTTGTTTAGGATGTTGCAGGTACACACATATGAGAGAACGACTGCAGAATAAATCATGAAGATACAAACAGATAGGTACAAAGCAGAGATGTCTTTACCAAAATGTAGGTCATGACATAAGGAAAGATCAAAAGACTGGTCACTCTTGAGGGAGATAAAGTGCATTCAGTTTTATGAGATTTGACTGTTGACTTTGATTTTTGATTTTCCTGTTGATGCTGTTTTGTTTTTAAAAGAAATAATGCAGTGGAAACTATTGCATTTTGGAGTGGATTAGAATCATAAAACAAACTTAGAATGGGGGTTTTTTTGATGTTATGGGATCCTCATGAAGAATCAAAAAAGTCTATGCATATCTGGCACATACAAAAAATTCTGCGCACATTTTCCAACATGCACTGTGTCTCCAACCCTCTCTTAAACCTATTGAGAGCCTGAATGCACATACTGGTCTGGGCCCTCTGAAGTCAAACTATGTCTCTGTTTCCATCTGGCGTTTCACCAGGAAGTGCTTCAAGTGCCAAGCTGTAGGCTGTTACTATGAGATTTGCAGACCTGAGAAATTCAGATAAGCCCATACAAGCTTTGAAACTCCAAACCTTTTGAAGATTGCCTGTCATGAATTGTAACTTCTCTGCTGTCTGCAGACAACACTGAAGCATGAATGGAAACAGATCTCTGTTTTGAAAAGCTTCTGTGGGTGGCTTAAGGACAAAACGATAAATATAACTATATATGGAAAAATAATTCCTTTCAGATAAGCATTCTGTCTTTGAGACATCTGCATCCATGACAATAACAAAAGCTCATGAGTTTATTTCCTGCTCGCCCCTGCATTTTCATTGTGTTGTTCTGATGCAGTGATGTGTTCTTTAAACATTCATTTCTCTATTTACACAGTCAAGCTGTTGTTGTTTACCATACTCCCATTAAGTTGGTCAAGGGTGTACATTTGAGAGAAAATCCAGAAGCCAGTAGCCAGAAGTTGCCACAGTAGAAAGAAGAGTAAATAACAAACAGACATTGACAGGGACTAAGTATGGAGAAAGCAGGCACCCAGCCTATAGCCTATTCTAATTTTTCTGAAGTCTGTGAGTAAAGTCATAGAGTACCATGAGACCTGCTGTCCAGCATTACATCACCACTCTGTTTTTAACAATGACAAATAGCAGATAATACAGGAAAGTACACTGGATTTGGAAAGTTTAAGGTGGTACTTCTGCAATCTTTCCCAGATTCCAATAATCTTTGAAAAGGCTTCTCCTGAACTATATGTTTCATAGACATTACAGATGTAGATTTTCTTCACAAATTGTGGGTTCAAAGCCTATTTCTGAGAGACAAAATCATGTGGCAATTAATTATGCATTGTCTGAAATTGTCCACAGTTATACACCCTCTATAACTATGTATTTTCTGGAGAAAAAAGTGGTTATACCTCTTTTTTTTTTTTTCCTAATAAGCTTTTTGCTTGCTGAATTTGTGTTACGAGATGCAGTAAATGATCATTTTCTGCCTTTCACATGAATATCACCATTTTACTGACCTAACATGGAAGAAAATATTTCACGCAGCTCTAAATAGCAACCTTCCAATACCTAAGATGAGGTCATCAAGAAGACAGAGCCAGGCTCTTCACAATGGGATGACAATAGACGTTGGAGACATCTTGAAACAAGAAATTGTAAGATGAGTCATAAAGAAAAGATTTTTACACCATGACAGTGGAGCAGTATAAGATGCTGCCCAGGGAGGCTATGCAGCAGCCTCCAAAAACCTTGGAGGTTTTTCCAGATCTAACTGGATAAACCCCAGAGGTCACCCTGTTTTAATATGTGGTTGAACTAGAGAACTCCTGAGGTCTCTTCCAAACTGAGCTTTCTCATGATTTTGTACCCCCTGTGTGGTGGTTTGGCACCACTGTTTTAATTAAGGGCTAGCTCGACAGTGACGAGAAGACTGAACAGAATTTTGAACAACAGTGAAACAGTTTATTCATCTGGAGCTCAACCAAAGAAAATCAACAGTTTAAGGGAACCCCAGACTTAATACAAAATTAAACCCAACAAAAACCATGCGAAAGGGGAAAAAAGAAAAAACAGAAATAAGGGAACTGCTTTCAAAGGCCAGGGAGGTTGGCCAAAGAGAAGCAGTGGGAAGGGAAAGCCACTTCCTCTTCTTCTCTCTCTCTGGTGGTAGCTAACTCCCAGCCCTTGGAGTCTCTGTAAAACACAACACAGTGACAGCTCCTCCCCACAACTCAGGATGTAATTTGGGGAAGCTTTCAACCTGTAGTTGTGGGGGTGGGCGGAGCCAAGCCACGAGGCCTGGGAGTTGGAGAAGGGGAGCCGTGCTGCTGCTCTCCAGCTTAGAGGAAGCCAAAAAGAGTGAACTTGTGTTGCTTTGGGCTCTTAAGCTCTCCAAGTCCCATGCGAATCTTGCAGTCCTCTTCCCAGCTTTGCTGCTTTGGATTGGCCAGCCGTCCAGGCCCCACCTCTCCTCCCAAGATCTTCAGCTCCAACAAAATGGCAGTTTCCACTAAAATTGAGAGCCGACGACTCCCCAGGACCATGTTTTTACCAGCTGTGGGCTGGCTGCCGCCTCTCCAGGGTGCCCACTGACCATGGAAACCCACAAAAGGGGTGTCTGGGGCCGACTGGGGCCACAGGACCTGCCTGGGCAGCGACCG
>VXBA01001813.1:147530-213678 GCA_013399895.1 Serilophus lunatus | reverse complement strand
CAGGGTTTATACCAAAAACGGGGAATTCCTTTCCTCCCCCTCCCTCTAAGAAACCCCCAGCACCCCCTGTATCCCCCTCCCCTTTCAAACCCCTACATTAATATATTTGTAAAAACTTTTTTTATTATCCTTTACAGTAGTTTCCAATTTAAGTTCGAACTGAGCTTTGGCCTCTTAAATTTTTTTTCTTCATGCCCTAGCAGCCTCCTTAAACATTTCCCGAGAGACCCTCCCCTCCTTCAAAAGATGATACATCCTCTTTTTGTTTCTAAGTTCCTTCAAAACTTCCCTGTCCATCCAGGCTGGACATTTGCCTCGTCGACTCCTCTTTTGGCACACAGGAACAGACTGTTCCTGTGCCCTCAAGACCTCTGTTTTGAAGCATGAAGCATCCTGAACACCTTTGTTTTCAAGGGCTGTTTCCCAGGGAACTCTCTGTGTAAGTCTCCTAAACAGGCCAAATTCTGCCCTCCAGAAGTCCAATGTAACGGTCTTATTGATTTTTCTCCTGACTTCACCAATTATGGAGAATTCTATAATTTCATGGTCACTGTAACCTAACTAATTTCTTTTAATTCTAGCAGGACATGGCTTCTACTTCTGTGGGATGACTGTTGTATTAGCCTCCTTTACTCTGATGTTTCATGTTGATGCTGTTCCTCTCAAGGTTACTTGTCTTGATAGGATGTCTATTCAAAGCCTCTGTTGTCATGTTTCCTAATAAATTTCCATTAAAAAAGTTTCTAGTTGTTTAATATTTATGTATTAGGCCAAGTCACATATATCTCAGGATAAACTCATGAATTGCTTCTCCTCTTGTGTATTCTCTAATTTGCTGTTCATAGAAGAAATCATTTATGGCATGTAAAACCACAGCCTTTGTGTGTGGTTTTACATGACATCTACTTAACCCACCCAACAGACTGAATTCTCCTTTCAGCTTTCACAATTTCCACAGTGCTGTGGCTGTGTGGCTAATTGTATATACTTAGTATGGTACTTATGAAGTGTTTTGAAGGAAAAGGATGCAAGATTTAAGCTACTGGCGAAAACTGTCTGCTTTTCTAAAGGAAGATTTGACCGTGTCAGGAGTTCTTGCATCATTTTGTTCCCTCAGTAGTTCCAGATGCCCTATTAATGTGCCATTCCTTCATTAAAGGCTGATGTTTAAGGCTAGTAATATAATACAGGAAGAAATTTGTAAACACTTTATTTCTGCATTATCATTGCTTTTATTGTTTTAATAAAGAATGGGGTTGACATTTGAGTTTGGTTTTTTCCTGACTGAATTTCTGAAACCATTCAGCTCTTTCAGAGTCTAGAATGTTGACACCAAAATATAAGCCCCAAAGCCAGAAGGCTTCAAGAGAAAAACAGTAATCCGTAGGGAAAGGGAAAATTACATCTTCAGTTTCATTCACATAAATTACAGCTTTGCTCAGAAAAGTTTTTTCCAATGTTTTATGTTTTTTCTTTAATGTCTTTGTATTCTGGCTATGGAAACACAGTGTCATTACTGGGTAAGCAGGTACAGATGATGTTCGTGGAATGGGGAAAAAAAGTTGCAGGAGAGAGATCCTCAGGTGCTTGTGCATTCATTGTACTGAATGTAGAAAATCAACTACCATATGATAAGATCAAAAGAATGACCATAGCTGGATGGAGGTGAATGTCTTAAATTCCAAACAACAAGAAAAAGAATATCCACCTACAGAGGAAAGTTTCTTCAAGCCGAGGCCTTGAACGACTCTTGCAAAGTGATGTGAATTTTGTTAGATTAGAACCTGTACAGCCACGCAGTGTAGTAGCTTGCATCTATGAACTATACATTACATACTAGATCGCTTTCATAAATAAGTCTTTTCAGCAACTTTTATGGAGACTTTACTGAAAATGTGTAACCTAATAAGAGACCCGTGAAAGGAGAAGGTCATCTGGTTCCTATTAGTGACTGAGACCACTTTTGTGCTGAAGTCCAATGGAGTTAAGGCAAGAAAAGAAACTCACTACTTTCAGATTTTGGTATACTGTTACCAAAAGAAAGAAGTCAGTGAAATGTGCCCTCAGATTCAGGCCTTTCCAACAGCTGGCAGCACTGAATGCTAAGTCATTCCTAGCGGCATTTACATACTGTTTGGAAAAAGAATTAAGGGACACTGGTGCTTGTGTGGAAGAAAGGACTTTGCCTAGAAGTTATTTTTGCCTCAACATTTGGCCCTGACCTGTGACATAAATGGTTTAGGGTACTGACTGAAAAGGTTAGAGAGGGAAAAATACCATTGTAAGTGGCAGTGGAGGGAAAATATGAAGAGATTCCTGTGGTAGGAATGACTAAGCTATCTTTTTTCTGAAAGGGAGAAGGTACTTGGCAGAGACAACCATATGTGGTTAGCAGGTCCTGAAAGAGAAACCTGCTTCCTATACTGTCAGCTACCTCTTCAAAATAAAGTTATTCTTAATTACAGTTTGAAAAGCAGAGATGGAAGGTTATCATGAGACAACTATTGCACATCTGGTAGCCATAGGAACACTGGTCAGCCAAGTGTGCTGGCACTCCTCCTATAAAAACTATCAGCAGTAATCTACATGTTTACATCCATGAACTTGTGGTACCGTCAATCTTCTCCACACCATATTATTCTGGACTATTCACTTACTGCCTGTGTTGTGTCAGAACACGAGTGTGTCAGCAATATAATATAGGTTTAGCATTTGTTCTAATTATTGAAAACCATCCTGGAAGTGTGCTATTGATTTATTTTATTTCAATTGAGTATTGTGTACAAGAGAAGTGTCAGTTTAGGCTTTTTAGTTTTGGTTTGTTGGTGGGATTTTGAATTTTGACTTTTTGATTTATTAAGATAGGTTTTTCTTTTTTCTATTTTCATATCTTTTTCTTCTGCACATTTAGTGAGGTTTCTGAGGCGATCCTGTGGGCCTGTCAATGATCCTGTCAATTATAATATTTTCATTAAGTCTAGTGTGTTTTAACCAAGTCCGTCTATCAGACACTTATGTCTTCTGTTTTCTGTTGAGAAGTAAAACAATTGATCCAGTTCCTACTAAACGTCTGATCCCAGATCACACTTTGAAGTGAATGGCACGATGCCCATTGTTTGGTGGGAGCAGACTCAAGTAAAATTACTTTATATAGAAGAACACAGGCAATCTAATATTTTTGGTTTTGCAGTGGCAGACGTCTTGATTACTAACATTCCCACATTCTTACGCCAGATAATCCGCTAATTACAAAACAGTTTAAAAGTATCTGGGTGAATTCCAGTAATGTGGCACCATGGAGGACAAGGAGTTAGACAGCTAATGTGTCAGTCACAATGTATTCAGCAGTTTATGCCAGTTTATAACCTGCATATGAACACTTCATCTCGTGCTCACAGTAAACATCAGGCTAGATTTAATGTAGGAGGTAGGCCTGCCACAAAGATGAGCAATCCAGCATCCTGGAAGTGTATAATACAGAGGTCTAAGGCTAGCCATGTTTGCCTGAGACCTCGCCCCTTTATATGCCTCCATGATGTAAAGAAGTACTTGTAGGCACTTAGAATCTGATGGACATATATCCTTCTAGAATACCCTTATCTAAAATGTAAGTATTGATAACTGTTTTGCAAGAGGATCAAGCTGTACTAAAAGATATCTGGATTTTCTTCATCTTTTTGTCACATGAAACTCTAACTTGGTATACACAGTTCTCTCCACAAACTGTGAGATCCTGTCCCCGTGTGTGATGCTAGGCAGCCAGCTTTGCTCCCCATCACCCTTTCTAGTAAAATGAATGTAGAACTGACGCCTGAACAATGCCTTATCTTCAAAGTGAAAACTTCTCCCCCTCCACCACACCCTGGTGCATTGTTTATAGCCTGATGTTTATAATCATGTGGTTAAAGACATTCCTGGGAAATATGGGTTTATTTGCCTGCATGACAGGAGGATATTGCACTTAAGTTTCCTAATTACCACTCATCTATTCTGTGAAAAAGGGAGGGGGAGAAGAAATCCCTGTGGACTCTTTGAGAAAGGCAGGAACAACTACAGAGGCCCTGAGAGCATCTCCTGAGCAGCTTTCGGGTGACCATTGCAGAGACACTGGGGAAAACACACTCCAGCCACGGAGTCTTTTTAGGATGTCATAGTGGTGACTATCACTGAGTTTCTCAAGTACTGTTTGGTCACAGTGTGGTGCTCATGAGGTTAAGGTAGATAAGGTAGCACTTGATTAGACAGGTTCAAGATGAAGTTTTGACCCTTGGTACTATATTTCTGGTATTTCAGAAGTTTGTAATTTTTTTTTTAATCTAGCTTCCAGCACTAATTGCCATCTAAAGCAGGGGATAGCTGAAAAGACTTATTTTAATAATGGAAGTGAGTGGGTCAGTCTTCTGTTTAAATGAGAACTCTCTTGGATGTCTCAACTTCTCCTGAGATTTTTATAGCAGACTGTTACCAAGATATTGCTAAATAGCAATGCTAAGGGGGGAAGATTTTGGGCCTCTTACTGATATTTATTGCAATAAATAATTTTCTTCCCTCCTGGAAACCCTTATGTAATTGGAGGTTGAGGAGTCTGATAAAAGAGCCTTACATTCCACCTACTTTTGCTGCAGCTGGGAACTGCTGGTCTAGAGCTTTGTTCATCATCTAATTTGAGGCATTGCAAAAATGAAAACTTCATACAAACACAGGCTTTCCAGACCTCCCTTATGACATGGGATTTTCTCTATTGTGCCTTCAGACCCTGAGTCCTGTATAAAAAGCACACAGGAGATAATTTTTTCCATATTTTTTGTGTTTGTCTTCTATCAACTCTTCCCAGCCTGTAGCTTTGAGAATATAAGAATTCACAGTGCCAGAGCAGGAGAGAGGGAGAGAGGGCTTCAGCAATTTTTGCTTCCTTAAGAAGCTAAGATAATTCCGTGTCTTAAATAAACTGGGATTGGGTGGAGTAAGTAGAAACATCTGTGTGTCTTATGTTATGATTCCCCTAGCAGTCATCCCTAGTCGTGTATGGTTCCAGAAAGTCTCTCAAGCATATAGATGGTGGCGTTCCAACAAGCTGGAACTGCTGGCTACAGCTGATGTTTCAGCAAGTCACTTTATCTGCAGCTGCCCTCATATGTTGCTGGCTTTAAAGAAGAATACCAAGTGTCCTTAGATTTTGTATGCTGAAGGAAAGACAGAATTTTAAATGATAAAAAAAAAATAAATTGAAATCTAAAAAGAAAAGAAGATGAATACCAAGAGAAGTCTGAGATTGTGAAGAAGAAAAGTTTTAGAAGAAGTTATGTCAATGGTGCCTTTTAAGCACATGGCAGGATTAATTGCATGGAAGTAGATTTACATTAGCCAGGGAGAGTTTTAATTCAGTCACTATGACACAATCCACTACTTTTAAGGATGAATTTGAGAGACCATGCAGTCTCAGTAATTATTCCTAATTCTTACAGTTAGATCCATAGTAACATTGTTGATAGAGAAAATATAAGTGATTGTTTAAAGCAAAGTTGTGCAACCACATTTACCCAGAAATATGAACATCTCTTGTAATAGATAACTTCAACTTGATATCCTTTTTGTGTGTGTAATTTTAGTTTATATGCTATGAAAATACATTGCCTCACAAGAGGAAATAGCTCACAAGTTCCAGTAACCACAATAGCAGCTGTCAATTTGCTCAGTTTATGGCTATTTAGTCCGTAGATTTATCTGATCAGATAAGAAGTCTCTAACTGCACAATCCTATTTTATTTGCAAAATTGAACATAATATTAAAAGGGTGTTAGAGAGAGAGTTTGCAAGTTAAATTGTACATCATCAGCATTATTTAGCTGAGCTTTCTACTAGTGCAGTTCTCACCCTGCTATTTTTGCTACTCTGGCTCAACTCAGTGAATAGTACCTCCCTTTCCTGTTGTCCCTCTACTTGTTCATTCTCTCAGATGTATTTTATCGGAGTAATATTCTGTGACTCTGCGATTCTGAGCTGAGCTTTTTAAGAGCATTATTGCCAATTCATAAATGAAAATTTTATTAGCTGGATCTAAAATGTGATTTTATCAATAAATAACTCACATGGCTTTAATTGATTTGTGGGATGAGGTGATGTGTATGTTCCACTGTATCTACTGACAATGAGCTCTATTCCTCCTTTCATCATTTAGAGCATAGTGGAGACAAGAGAGAGAACATTCTTTATCTCTACTTATTGTCAGGTTGATAAGCAACTGTGAAGGTTCATGGGCCATACAAGACAAATGCCTTTTACTCAGAAATGTTGGATACTGATAAGGATCTGAAATTCTGCAAAGAAAAAAGAATCCTTACAGCAAAAAGCCCTAAAGCCAGAACCGAGACTTACAAAGAGATTTAGATTTAGAAACTGATATCATTGGGTGTCTTGAGGATGGAGATAGTCCTGAGATAATTTTATTCGGGGGTTTTTTTCCATTCCTGTTATTATCCCTAACCATATGAAATCCAGTGAATTGAAATTTCTCCTCTCTTTTAAAATCAGCATCACAATTAGAAATCACGTTGTTAGTGAATTCACTGTAACTGTGAAGATCTGAGAGATATGCCTCCTTGGTCCACGTTTTTGGTTGTGAGTCAAGCTTTTCATAGAAAGAAGATTGCGTATTATACAAGCTCAAATTAAAAAAATATATTTTCACTCCCCATAAATTTTGCTTTATAATTAAACACATTTTCTGCAAGTGGATTTTCCTTGTGAGTGAGAGCTGATAACTTAGTAGAGAAAAAGGAATTTATAATGGCCAAGATTCACACAAAATATTAGCGTTATTACTTATGGTGTTGGTGTTATTATGATAAATATGCTTGCCATGAATTTGTTTGACCATGAGTTTGTAGTTCATGCTTCATAAGAGAAATACACTAACTTACACACAGAACAGGGTTTCTTTGATAGTTTGTCCCTTATGTACTGGGGTTTGGAACCCATGTTTCTTTGTGATTATAGCTGTGTTATAGTGCAAATCTGGACATTACCCCAGAAGCTATTTCTTACTTTCTGCTTATGTTACTGTCCAGAAAAACTGTTGTGGGAATAAGATCCTTGAACTGTTCTAAAAATCTCAACCCAAGTGGAATGTAATAGCTGCAGCTTTCCTGCTAAACTCAGATCACTTTGTCTCAAAGGGTAACAGTTGTATCCATTAACTTTATGAAATATTTCCTAGAAACAACATGAAGCTACAACATAAGTAATGCATTTGCTCTGTAATGCTCCAGTTCAAAGTGCAAAAGAATAGTTTGGGGTGTGGTAGTCTTACTGTTCATAGCAACATTTTTAATCACTACCTCCTGCTTTAGACTACACAAGCTGACAGAAAAGGTTCAGTTATAGGTCTTTCTCACTTCACAGTTAATTTCACACTGATATCCTCCTATAGCCACAAAGAGCTATTCTTACAGCTGGATAGAGCTGGAGCACAGTGGTAGCCCAGCCAGACTTTAGAACGGGGAAATTCACAGCAAGTCAGTTAAGATAAGTCTGCCCCATGAACTTGCCCACAACACTTCCAAAACCGGTCAGGTTCAGGAGAGCATACATCCCTTTCCCCAAATTAGGTGCTTAGTTCTCAGTGGTAATTGAAGAAGACCTTGCATTATCATCATTTTGATATCAATGGATTTTGTTCTTAGCCAGACCAGCTCCAGCCCTTAAGCAAGTCCATTTTTCAATTCTTCCGTGACACTCTCTTCCTTAGGAAGCAGTGCACCGCTCAGTGTTATCTTCCACTCCTTTACCAGGTTCTCCTCTATGGCCTGAGTCCTACCTGACAGCTGTGAGGAAAAGCTGGAGACACAACTACATGGAGTACTATTTTAAACATACAATATTGGATCAGGGAGAGCATGAAACAATGTTATCCTTTTTCTGATTCAAGCAACAACAAAGACTGTAACAGTAGCTTCAAATTTGTACCACATGATGCTTCAGTCTGTGAAATGCATGTACCCACAGCTTTTAAACAGCAATTAAGACTAAGGCATCTTGAATGACTACTACTAGTAGCTGCTCTCCTTTCTGCCCAAACTCCTTGTCTTTTGAATACAGATGAAGAGCGCCCTCCATGCCTGTATACTTATGATGAAATTATATTAGTGGGTATGTATGGGCCCACATCAAATAGAAGAGTACCTCAAGAAGCTAATATTTTCTGTAGTCTGTCTTCAGGAGGGTAGGGTTTGTCCCAGTTACATTCTTCTCAGCAGGAAAGTAAAGCACTTTAAAAACATAATGACTGAATTAGTCACATACAAAAGGACTTTGGAATCAGGAGAAGAAAAGCACTTCTAATTATAAATCAAAGGAACTCTACCAACTTCAGAGAAGTTGGAGAAAAAGCCAAGATGAGAGAAGCTCCATTTGTGGAGAAATTGAGCACAGCAAAAGGACATTGAAAGGATTCTAAGTGATCAGAAGAGGATGATGAGTAAAGATTCAAGTGCTTTTTGTTTTGTCCATGCCTGTGAATATCTTCTTCTGTTTCAAGAATATTCTAGTGGTCTTAATAAAATTTTACTGATTTAAAATGTACAAAATCTCTTTATGTAGACCTTGACTACATGCCTCTTGAAAAGTGAATTTTAAATTAAAGCACCAACAAGATTGCAGCTATGAAAAAGATAAGATTAAACTGGTGAAAACTTTCAATGGGCAACTCTAGTATGAAAATCTTCACATGAAAAAATCCATGTCTGAAGCATTGTCAGGATTATCACCAAAAAATATGCTATAATCCAGTTTCTGCTAATCAAGAAAAAGAGTGTATTGAATGACTAACCAAGGGATCTTAACTAATCTGTGCTACACAGAAATCACAATGGTTGCATAATTTTGTTGTTTAACTTTGTCCATGGGGAGTGATTTTCACTATGCTTAAATGTTATTACATGCACAGAGACATGGACTTCCTGAAAGATATGTATGGAATAACACAAAATTTGAAGTGTCCTAGGACAAATGTAATTATGTTACTGTTCTTTATTTGATTTTCATGTCTATTACATTCCCTTTGCCTTTATCCCTCAGTGATAGGTTTTTAAACAATTAATTAACCTTCCTTAGCTATTTTCCTGAGAAAATTTCCAGTAGATGACATCCTTCAAGATTTGGGAAAAACTCTGAACGTCCTTGAGCCAATTTTAGTTTTATTCTAGTTATTTTTGCTCATATACATCTTTCTTTGTGTGGCTCTCACTTAGCACTGCAACTATTCCAAGCCAGTTTAAGAAAGCAAAGCTCCATTTAGCAAATACACAATAAAGATCCATTTGTATCCTTTCAGTTATTTTCCAGAAAAATGATGCCACTTGATGGTGGTTGAATATAATAATATCCGTCTCTGGGTAGATTTAACATCAAAATGTGTAAAGTTGTGTGAACATCTGATTATCATATGGAAATATTTTTTAAATATGGCTTTCTTTTCAAGTGCTGAAAGTTTGACAGTCTTTTAAACTGTTTTATGATACTATGGTAGCAATTCCACGGTTACAACTATAATCTGCTTTCACATTCAATTTTGAAAGCCCAAACCCTTCCATATATCAGTTTTGAGAAACAAAAGTATAGAGCATGCCAGTTTTCATGTGTGGTCTTCAACAAAAGACAGAATGCCTTATGGGAAATACCCAGACGAGATACAGAGAAATGTGAAAGTTTGCATAACCAACCATTTTGTCTTATGAAAAGATTTTTGAACCTATCATGAGCACAGACCACTGTATATGTCTGTACAGAACACTACATTATATAATGAGGTAGTATGGCACTGTAAAAAAATGGGAAAGGGTCATACTCCAGTGAAGTTTTGTGATTATATTTAGCAAGACTTTTACACAGAATGTTCAGAAAATCTAGCTTTAGTTTTTAGAATCTTTAATAATATACTTGTTTTCAGCCATGTATTTTTCATTCAAGAGAGTAAAATATGTTACAAAATTTTGGTTGCTTTCCCTCATCTGTATTGAAAGCTAGACTATTCAAAGCTAGACTAGAGACAAGGCTAAGATTTATTAAACTATTCTCCTTGCAATAATCAATTTAATCTGAACTTGGATGGATCTGAAATATTTTCAGAAGCTCACTCACTGAATTGTGATGTCTAACTGCAAAATGGACAGAAAAGTTGTATTAAAGACATGACAGAAAATAGTGTAAAGAAGAATTAAGAAAGAAAAACTACTTTAAAATAAAATACTATATAGGAAGGATTTGAAATATGTCTCTAATAAGTACTCTTTTGTGACAGCTAGATATCCTGCTTTGTATAGAGCCATTCAGTAGCCTTTCAGTTTTCCTGAATTTCTTATCCATAGCAGAATTCTTCTGCTAAGTAGATTTATAACAATATTTCTTTTATTGAGTCCCTAGCTAGTGGAATAGAGAAAGTCATGTATATTCACCAATTTTACATATTATTTTTTGTCTAGGACATGTCTGGCACTGTCCTTGTAGCAATCTTCTCTGTGGAAGAGGAGCTCAAGTGTCTCCTGTGCATAGTCAGTGGTGCATCAGTCTGTTCTGTGACAAATCCTGACATTTTGTGCCTGACGTCTTTCCTGTAACCTGCAAGATTGTTGTAACTACCCTTGAGAATATGTATGCCCAGAGATCAATTTTAGTGTCATCTCCCACTACAACTGCAACATTGCAAAATGTGAGTGTGTGGAACTGGATTTTGTATCAAATAAAATCTTTCTTAGCGTCATGAGGCAGTCCCACAGGCCATGAAGACAACTTCCTCATTCCAGACAGGGAACTCATAGAATATAGTTTGCAAAAGTCTACACAAGCTTGTGGTGCTTCTAATAAGCTTACTACAGTTTCTGGTGGGTTTTGAAGGTTCTAGAGAGACAATATATAGATACAATAATATGTATTTCTATATGTAATTTGTGCATTCAGCACAAAGAAGGCTCATAGTTAATTGATTACTACAGGACTGGAGGTAGATTTGGATACATGCTTCTTGTCTGGCAGCTGTGAGCTAGCTACGTGACTGTTAGAGTAGACTAGAGAAGCAGGTAAACTATGGTAGAACTTCACACCAAGATACCTAGGGTATACATAGGGTCCAGTTGCTAATTGGGATGAAGCATAATTTATTAAGATTAAAACCATTAGAGTAGTAAAAGAAATATCCAGACGAAAACAGCCATTCTATGCTTCAAATGTCTCTTTCAGGTAAAGTGAAATGTGCATTGTAGAACAAAACATTTATCCACAATTAGTCTAGCACCAAAGCTATAAGCATTTTATACCAACTCAATAGGTATTTGTCCTGGTAATAAATGTCTATTTTCTTGTTTGTATTTTCCTTTTTTTTTTTTCTTTTAGTTTTTTAAAAAGAGATTAAGCTTTTAAATGCCTGAAATGACTCTGGAAGATTTTTTAAATTTTAAGGGGTATTTAGCATTTACTGTCCCTCTGTATACAACAATGTTCTGCTTGCTTTAGAGATTTTAGGATGAGCTGTCCTCTGGAATTACCTACGTCTCTTCAGATTGACTGAGGGGGCAAGATTACTCTTTAGAATAAACTGGAGAGAGCTAGAATGCATTTCATCTGGATAAATCAATACTTATTCTGTTGCAAGACAACAAATGTAATCTCCATCTCTATAATAAACTCCTCAGATGTGAAATATTTGGCGAACTACATCCACTCTGGATATTGTTGTGAGTCACATGACACATTGGTTTGGGGTTTTTTGGTTAAACTTCAAGATCCTTGTTCTAATTTTTCTACTTTTCCCTATATTGTCTCTGTTATAGCAATAGGTAGGATTTTCCAATGTATGTTTTATAGTCCAGCAAGGAGGAAGAGGGGAGTCATGGCTGACAGAATAAGGTAACTGCTCTTTCCAGCAGTGTATGAAAGCATAAAAGATGAAACAATATTGTTAACAATATTATTTCCTCCTGTCAACAAAAAGCCAAAATATTGGAAGTGATAAGAACTCACTTATATTACTGTGGGATGTTAATGAACTGTTACAAGATTACACTAAATGGACTAATCACAACAGCAGTTCTTCATATTTTTGTGATATTTTCAGAATGGCTGATGCAAGATTCAGGCGGCACAAAAAGTAATGATGGACCTCAGTTCTGCTTCAGGACAAAAAAACCCTTAAATTTGTGCTTTTTGAAAATTGCTAGGAAGACAACACTCTTAAAGCTGGATTTAGAAGGACTTGTTCCTCTATTTATTTATCATGGAAACCATCTTAACCTGACAGGTCCTATGGCAATCCTCCTTTAAACACACTGTAAACCTGTATTGTGTCTGGCTGAGATGGAGCTCATTTCCCCATTGCAGCCCTCACAGTGCTGTGCTTGGCATTGGTAGCTAGAAGGGTGTTGATAACACACCAGTGTTTTGGCTACTGCTGAGTACAGCATCAGCACTATAACATTCCTTCCCCAGTTAAGGGCAGGATCCTGGGAGGGACACAATCAGGCCAGCTGATCAAAACTGACTAAAGGGATGTTCCATACCATGTGCTGTCAGCTCAGATATAACGGCTAAAGGAAGGAAGAGGAAGGAAGGGCATTCAGTGTCTACAATGTTTGCCTGCTGAGAAACCATAAGGCATGTTGAAGCACTGCTTCCCAGGAAGTGGCCGGACATCACTTACTGATGGAAAGTAGAGAATAAACCTTGTCATTTTCTACTTTACTTGTGTGCACAGACTTTTCCTTTCCACTTTAGTAAACTTTATTTCAACCCATGAGCTATGTGCCATCTTATTCTCTCTCCCCTGTCCATCTGGGAAAGGAAGTGATAGAGTAGCTTGGTGGGCACCTGGCATCCGGCCAAAGTCAACCCACCACAAACCTCACTTTTTCAAAGAGATGGAAAAACTCTTTCCTGGAAAACCTGTCCCATCATTCATATTGTTTCTTATGCTTTGTCTTCCTTCTTCTAGAACAGCCAACTTACAGCTGGTAGCATTATGTTGGTTAGACGACTTCCTTGCAAATGCTGTTTTCTTACTTCCTGCCTCATTGCTTCTTATAAAATCAACAAAAAATCCCAAAATTATTTTCCCTTGCAGATGGATTTCAGGGTCTGTCAATTTTGGAATACACAGTTATGTTCTAGTTCTAATCCAGACCAGAAGGAATTAGTATTAAGTCACACTTTAACATTTTTGATTATCCTCCATATGCTATTCTGTCTTTGCTCTGGCCCAGAACTGTTGTATCACCTCTCCTTCAACCTCACTTACGTCTCTTATTTGTTAAAGATTAGAATGACCCTTTTTTATTGGTGTACAGCCATTTGGTTGAAGAATCCTAGGCATCACGTAGCAAAATCTCAAAATGTTCTGTAATTTCTGTGTTTTACTAATGGGTTAAATACCACGAGGAACCAGGTAGAGTTTCAAACAGCCTGTGGGTAAGTGATAAGAAAGGCACGTTGTAGCTAAATAGAGCCATAAATATTCTGAGTGTGCTGCAAAATGCTGGAAACTTCTCTTCCATTTGGCGAGTACAAATTCCATTAATTTGTGTTCATACATTAAACACTCAGAAAAAAGGTAAAATAAGGAAAGTTTTCAACATTTGTAACTCATTTGCTTAAACTTAGTCATATTTAAACTGTCACCTAAGAATTGCACATATATTAATGAGTATTGTCCATTCACTGGTTTATGCATCCAGAATTCTCTAAGGAATGCCAAAAATCCACAAGTTTTCATATATGCTATATTTTCATTTAGGTGAAAAATATGTAACATCACACATAGCCAGACAACTTTCTGCAAACTAAAGAAGAGGCTTGTTTTGTTTAGTTCTCTATACATGACCATAGAACAGGTGAATTAATTTCTGATGCTCGTGTTTGTGACAGCAGGATGGGAAGATCTGCAAAGCAACAGAAGGACATCTTACTTGTGTTTAATTGCAATCTCAGTGTTCTTTCAGTAACACCCAAATATACTAATAGATATTGTTATTCACTGTAAAAATTCAGAAGAAAAAAATTAACCAGCAAACAGATATAATTTCAGAAGTGTGCCTATATGTATATGTGTGTGCCTGCATATCCACACACATATACACATTTAAACATGTACATACATATACACATATATACACACAGACAGATGCACATATAGTCCTGTAGCCAGCTTATTAATTTAAAAATTGAATAAATACTAGTTAACATAGTGTGTAATTCACAGTGATATTGTTCTGTTTTGATCTTATAAGCTGTCAATCAGTTTTTCAAGAATACATCTAAGAAAAATGCATAAGTCTTTGTGAAGACCATAGATAAATTTACTATGGCAACTTGAAAAATTATCTAATTTGATTTTCAAGTTTAAGTACAACTCTTTTAAGGCTAAAATAAAACTACAAAGTAAATTTTCTGGCATTTATGCATTTATTGATTTTTAAAAGCTGCTATATAGCAGAAAAAAATGATCATATTCTTTATAAAATGGAATATACTTTAAAAAAAATTTGCCTTTTTAGGTAAATTTTGTAAAGTCCTCAAATAAATTAGTTCAATAAATAGGGATCTAATAAATGCAAGTATTCTAGAGTAATTTGAAATATCATTGGAATACCAATTAAACATTTTCTTAATATGTTCTCCTTTCAAACACACAAAAGGAAAACCAATATGAATGTATTAACCTACTAAACTCAGACATGCTACTTGAATCAGCAATATCCCTTACTTCCCTGCTTGCTTGTTCATGCAATTAAAAAACTCATAAGTATTTACGTTCATTTTGCCATAAAATGGCATAGGAACTTTTTAAGTTAAAACTTCGATAAATAAAATTTTAGCTGTTGGTGTGTATCAAGAAACTAACATAGATTTACTATCACAGACAATTAGATTTTAAAAAAACTTCCAGAGCAAATAATTTGTGTTGCAAAATTGCTGTATTACAAAAGCAACTATATATCAAATACTTTTTGTTTTTGGAAAAAGCTAAAACTAGGTACTCGATTTAAACTAAACAGGTAATTCCTAGGAAAGGTTTTATGACTAATTGAAGAATCATCAATCATCCAGAATTTCAAATGCTTCACTTACTAGACCTGAAAGAAATCATTAACATTGGCATTTGTTTTTTCATTCTGGAATCCTATGTTTGTTGTGCAGTTAAAAGATGCCTGTTTATCTTGGGGGTGCACTTGTCAATTGATTTTCTGGATTTATAGAATTATTTCAATATCATTCTTCTCAATTATGTAGTCGTGAGTGAAATAAAGAGTTTACAATTTGAACATGTGTTAGATTGGACATTGAGGGACTTAGGTCACACTGCAAGCTCACAGTCCTGAAGACATGCTTTTCTTTACTATCCTTATTGTTACAGGTCCCTGAGTGTTGTAACATTCCTTATACTTGAAAATGAAAACTGGTTTCCTTCCCTCAAAAATATTTTTCTTCTAAAAACAGAAGTTTTCTTCTTAAGGAATGAGTAATAATATTAGACATAATCAAATAGAAGAGTTTCAAGTTAAAAGAGAATATGCAAATACACTTCTCAAAGCCAGCAATTTGAAGTCTCCGAGACCTGATGGGAGCACCTCAGCAACCACGTGTGTCAAGTCACATCCAGGTCCTCCAAGGCTGATGCATCCTGCTTAAAATTTTAACAGAGAGACTTTCAGCACTCTGACAAGTTTATTAGTGGCAAAATTAAAAAAGATCTTCCCCAGATATTCTAAGAACCACCATTAAAAGAATGAATTTGAGACAGGTAGAGTGCACTACACGTGTTCAACAAACAATTTTGGTTTCTTAGCATGATTTTCTAGGGCTCTGAATATTAGACCAACTGATGCCCAAGAGTTCGCTCATTTGTAAACCCCAATATTTTGGGGCAGAAGTGTCTCATCTGGATCTAACTCCAGTGCCACAGGAACTGGGAATTTTGATAAAGGGACATTTAAACTGGCTTCTCAGAACCCAGGTTTCCAGAGAGAGCAGCTACACTAAATCAAGTTTATCTGACAAAGATGTGAAACTGATCAGTAGTAAACACAAAAATTTACCAAACACTTACCTGCTGTCAGTTTGCTGCACTTTCTCATGCCTCAAACATGACAAGCAATCATAAAGGTGACAGAAAATAAGGAATCAGCAATGTGTTTTCACCTTGACAGGCAGATTGAACCTAATTACTCACAAGAGACAGGCTGATCAGAGCTTGAAAGAGTGTCCATTGAAAGACCTCTGACTCTTCTCTACCTAGGACTAAGAATGGCTATCACTTTAAAATTATTTTCTCCCACAATTCTAAAAATTCATGTCAAGGTTGTCCCTCATGAAGCATTATCTCATGGCCTCAAAGGTCTAGATGGGAATACCAGTTGTTCCTGAAGATGAAATTCAGACCTCATAGGAAACAAAGAGTCATCCAGTCATCTAAAGAGATAGTTTCAGGAGTTGAGGCAACTTAAATACAGAGTCTGAAAACCTAAATCAAGAGACTAGAAACAATCTATTCAAAGTCTAGCGTTTGAAACAGATTGGATGCTTTCCAGACCTCACTGGCATGAATGCATGAAGCAGCCATTCGGTTATTTATTCAAGTGCAGGAAACTAAGGACACTGTCAGATCTGTAACATTTCTCATGGTCATATTCATATTCCCAGTTCTTGACCTATATGGAGTATTTTGCAGCCGTCAGTCAGAAGGTCTTTGAGTGTATGGGAAAGATTAGCATACTCGCAGGACATGGCCTTACTCATTCAGGTCAAACATAGCTCAGTTTTGAAGGGTTCTATTTATGCCTCCAAAGGTTCATCATCCTTTCTTTTTCTCTGTTCAACATTTATTTGAAATTATAGTAGAAAAGTCATTGTGGACTAAAACATTGACAATGTCCTAAAATTATTTACTCTTCAGCACATGCAGGTTCAATGCAAACAGAACTGTCTCTCAGATGTTCTAATGTCTTATTGTGATCAACACTTTCATAAAGAATTTATGGGTGAAAGCAACTTTGGGATGATTCAGGGCATGGTTACAAAGTTTCCCCCTGCAGCATCCTCTCTGTAAGACTACATCCTCCTAGGAAGGTAGATACATTTGGTTATCTTTCTGCTTCTTGAATACCCAAATCACCAGAACTGCCAAAAGTGTTGCTTTCCATGCACTGTGTGCAAAAATACCTCTCCTCAGCCTTAGACTTGATGACTAACCATCATCCCGTGGTGAAATTGTAGCAATTATTTTTTATTAGATATGAAACCTCTAAAAATACCTTAACCAAATGTTCTTTTTCAGGCTCCATGGCTGGTGGAAAGTACAACAGTCGAGTTACTTTCTGTTATCAATTCATCCAAAAATACAACTGAAGTCCCACTCTCAGTTTTTATTTTCAAAGACTTCCATGGGAATGGCAGAAGCAACCTATGTCACTTCCCTGAAATTCCATTAAACACAAAATAGCTGAGGACATACAGTGTGCTGAAGATCTCCTGGTAAATTGCTTGCAGAAAGGTTTCACTAATGTCCTAATAGGACTGGCAGAGAACAAAATGCAAAAAAACCCCATTGATTCTTCCATCCAGCATTTTCACAAAACACAAGGCACCCATAATAAAGCTGACATTGATAATGATAAGGTGAGTTTCATCTCGAAAGATTATAAGGAAGAGAAAAGAAATTTAATTTGTGTTACCTTGTATAATTCAGAGATACAATAATTATTATATCATGAACAGACTGGAATAGGCTGAGGAATTGAAATATAATTAATTAGTCAGGGAATCAGCCCACTCTCTTCCTTAGGTAAAGAAAATGAACATTTATATGCAAATGCTTAAATATGTATTTCAATCCACAATTATAAAGTGACCTGTACCCAGAAGCAGAACTGATCTCTTGGAATTTTATTTTTTAATATGTTTGTATGTGTGTGTGAATAATAATTTTAACTATGTATTTTTCAAGGCAAGGAAAAAACCACCATATCCAGAGGTGCTATAACTATAATTTTCAAATCATGTTTGAACAGATCACTTCATTCAGTCTGGGTTATTTCAGGCTTACAATATGAAGCTAGATACTTTCAGCTCTGCACTAGCAAAGGATCTGATCACAGTTGATGTGTAGCAGTAAAAAAGGGTGCTTAAATTCCCAAATGCTTCAAAGTCTACATTTTCTCCCCTCTGTTTATTAAATATTAATAACATATTTTTTAGAAATATTTTAATTCATTGTTTATTTCATAAACATAGCTGTGTGATTTTATTATTTTTCTTCCATGCATTCTGAAATGCCTAAATCATATTTTTGAAATCATAATTCCTATCTGTTGATTAGGAATGATTTAGTGCCATAATGAAATAATTATAAAGGGCTCCATAAGGACCACATATGGGAATTTACATCAAAAGACAAAATATGGAATTCATAATAGCATATAAAAATATATGTATTAGATCAAATAGACTCTTTTCCATGAAGCTTTTACTCTACCACTTACAGTGAATAGATAATATTGAAAGACTCATTAAGTGCTTGATACTTGAGCATCAGAGAGAATATTCTAAGCAGAAGATAAAGGCATTGCACATTCCCACAACACAGTGGTATGACATTGTTTTTCATAAAAAATGTGTAGTGTTCATCAGACATAGGAATGCACTGGAATAAGGATCTGTTGGTACAACTATCTATTGCAGGATTTTAATGCAATGGCTTCTGCTTCAATTGCAAAGGAAGATAACATGTGATATTATCTTGTTGCACCCACTCCATCAGTGATGTGCCTTATTGGCCTCTACTTCTAATGGCTGAAAACAAGTGTAACTCTGTAACTTCTTTTGATCACAGTAGATATACACAACATCTCAAAAAACTGTAATATTTTCTTAAGTATTTTCTTATTTCATTTTTTTGAGAAATATTGAGCTAAACTTAATAAACCAGGCTCCTCCTCCTGCTTGAGAATTTGTGTGTTCGGTATTTCCCACCTATTTTCAGAAATTCTTCTGAGAAGTAGTTTTCTTAGGTGCAAATACTCAGAACTACTGTCTTCTGCCTGTATAATGGCACTATTACTGCTTTACCCATACTGCTCTGAATATCCATCAAGGAATAGCTGTCAATAAAGCATTAGTGTTAAAGGAATATATCTTGTACTGAATCCCATAATGCATCTGTTGCACCAGAAAGGCAGATCACGTTTCTGTAATGAAATAGCATGTCACAGCCCTCTCTGGATGCTGCTTACAGTAGATTTGTAGAGGGCATTCCTGTTGTTAGTCTGGTGGCAAGATTCTGCAAGATTTCTGTAAATCTAAGTATGTGCAGTGGCTGTGGGAAGGGAAAGGCCATGTTCTTTCTCAGGTTGGTTTTATGCTGTCATGTACAGCTTCTCTACAAAGCACATAGCAAGCTAAATATTAATCAAAAGGAGCTTGTATAATTGATGTTTCTCAGGGTATTGCACTTAGAAAAACCTGTGTGCCTATATTGAAGAAACTCGTAAGCATGACAACAGCTGGGGACATGACAACCGAAATGTGCTGTAAAAATCAAGACACTGATGCCCAATGTTAGTGAGAATAAAATGGCATGCTCTGTTGTGATTTTGCACCACCCAAACACAAAATTTGCTGGGCCTGGCAAGTGAATATGCATGGTCTTGCCAAGGTGGGTAGCAAAGGAGCAGACATGATTGAGGGAAATAGCTATGGACAGTTCCAGGCATTCTTTATCAAAATAGAAGAAAGAAAAATGCAGTTTCAAAACCATTCAAAGCATGCCAAGGAGGAGATTGCAGAGTCTTGTTAGCCAGCCTCAGAGATTACCGGAGAAATTATATCTGCTACTGAGGATTCTTGCTGTTTAACATAACTGTAAGAATCAATTTTCCTTGTATGATGCTGTTCTAACATACATCTATTGTTTCAGTAAATACAAAATTTTGCCTTTAAATCTTTACAGAATTCATGGATCTGACATAATAAACATCCAATTCATTTGGATATAGAGGAGCCATGATTCAAGGATGGACGAGTTGAACTACACCACTGACCTGTGAGTTCCTATGAATTCCTTGGTCAACCCATCATGGAAGAGTGTAGGCTTATTCAGAGGATTTTTTCAGCATTAACCTGAATCAGAGGAGATAATCCAGAACTTTGGAGTCTCCATGAACTCCAATTTGAAGTTCCTGTATGCATAGTACTGGGTTTTTGCACTACTTTGTTACATCTTCAAGAACATTCAGTGTTTCTCTATGACATACAGAGCCTTTTAACTCCACTCTTTTCTGTAAAACCCACCTCTTTCTGTTAAACTTGTTTCCCTCTATCATTAGCATAATATACACTTCATTCTTTTGTCTTGTTTGTTCCCTGAGTCCAATCTCAGCTGTACTATAAAGGTTTTGTTTGGAGCAGGAACTTACGTATCACTGTATCACTTTCATTTATCTACAAATCTTTCAGATATTTTTTATTGAAAGAGATATATAAGGATATAGATTTTCTAAGCTAGCTGCATTCTTAAATGTAGCATTTAATTTTTAATTCAAATTTTAGAGAAATGGAGTTTGTGTCATGACAGTCCGGACACTACTCGCATCGTTATCTACTCATTCATGTGGATAAGCTGGTAAGAACGTATTTTGAGTTTGTTTTTTATATTTGATACTTTACACAAAGCATCCTTTTTACACGAAGCATCAATAATTCATTATTCTTGATAAATATCATGAGTTTTTTTATAGCATTCATCACTATGAATCTGAAAACACAACATCCTAGATGATGAAAGATAGAAAAATAATTACAGAGAAGCAGCATTCACCATACTTTTGATTGTAAATACATCTGAAGTTTTTTACATATGGAAGCATATTTAAAGAAGTCTCCATCTCCCTAGAGAGAATACTACTTTGTGAATGGTACATTACTTTTCTTGATTATTTTATGTTCATTAATCTGGTAATGAGTAGCATTATTCTGAATAAAGCTGCTCTCTTGGCTTTTAAAATCTCATAGGAAATCCTTTGTAGAAAAAAAAAATGCCTAGCTTTTGTATTAACTGTTAGTGAAATCATGTAGGCCTTTTAATTACATTAATCTATATGAACCAAGATATTCTCTTTTATTACAGATTTGTTCTCACAGTTAAAATGATAGCTCTTAAAGACAGGAAGGGTTAAATCCTGTACTCTGGGGACTCTCCAACAGACAGAAACACATAAAGCATAAAGTGTATTCTTCAATTAAGCAGGTAACATATATTAGGAAATTAGGTGCTGCCAGGGTCTCTTTTCCGAATGTGGACTGCTGGTATATTCTGGTCATGATCATACTATATTATGCTACTCTGGTAGAAGTGGACAGTTGTCAGTTGCCAATACTTCTTTATTCTCAAACTCTATTTGGGAAATATTTAGGCTGGTAAAAGATCCAGGCAAAAAGAATAGCTGTGATCACTCTAGAAATATAATCACTTTGCCTATCAGCACCCTGATGCTGTTTAATTTTCTAATTTACATTTAGTCAACATCGCTGAACTTTATGGATACATTGGAACAAACTTTATAAATTCAAGGGAATTTAGCAGGGCTGGGATGACAACACCTAACTGTGATTCAACCTTTATGACAAACAAAAAGAAGTGAACCTCAGGAGCTGATTCCTAAATGCAAAGATATAGCCAATGTTAACTTACATTCTGAAAAAATAGAGTTTCAAGAATTTTTTTATAAAGAAATTATTTCTTAAGGAAATTGAATTTAGATTTGTACTTTACTGTCCTGGCGTCTATATATAGCACAGCAGACTAAAAATAACATACACATAAAACAAAAATAAAGATTCATTAGCATCTGTGTCTTCCTTGATCCATTTAATTAGGAAACATCTGTGGTGTAGTCAGCGTTCTTATCCATAATTGCTTAATAAGGCACAGGATGATATGAAACCAAAATATGTCTTTGGGAGATTTCAGCTCACCAATTTATCATGCATATGTTTTAAATGTTTTTAAAAGGTGCATTTTCATCAATAAAGAAATCATACATCACAGTCACAAAGATATAAGATGTCAACTGCTTTTAGCTTCAAAAACCAGACTTTTCTCGATCAGTGGGGGGTTTTTTAATTATTTTTTCTAAGTAAAAGTAAAGTTATGAGATGGGGTACATAGAGAAAATTGGGAATTTATTAAAATAAATTAGTGTGGAATTTCTTTCTTCTTATCTTAGCAATATTTTGCACCTAGATCTTCTAACACATATGATTTTCAGATGTAAATTGGCAAAGACCTATGAGGTATTAAAGTACAAGACTGTCAATTAAGAAAATTCAAAATCAAATCTGAATTTCATTATTTTTTTCTGTTGAAAGATGAACAGTATTCATTTTAAAATACACTTTTCTACCATATATTTGCTATAGCTAGCACAAGAAAATATGTGTAGTGCTGCTTAATAATGTCCAGTGTCAGAAAAAAAAATCACAGAATCACAGAATCACAGAGTCATAGAATCATAGAATATGCTGAGTTGGAAGGAACCCACAAGAATCATGGATTCCAACTCCTAGCCCTGCACAGGACCATCCCCAAGGATCACATCATGTGCCTGAGAGTATAATCCAAACGCTTCTTGAACTCTGGCAGGCTTGGTGCTGTGACCACTTCCCTGAGGAGCCTATTCCAGTACCCAACACCCTCTGGCTGAAGAACCTTTTGCTAATATCCAACCTAAACTTCCCCTGACACTTCAGGGCCTTTTTCTCAGGTCCTGTCACTGGTCACTACAGAGAAGAGATCAGTGCCTGCCTCTCCTCTCCCCCTTACGAGGAAGTCGTAACTGCAATGAGGTGTCCCCTCAGGCTCCTCTTCTCCGGGCAGAAGAAACAAGTGACCTCAGCCACTCTTCACACAGCTTCCCCTCAAGGCCCTTCACCATCTTCCTTGCCCTCATTTGGACGCTTTAACAGTTTAATATCTTTCTTATATTACAGTGATCAAAACTGCCCCCTAGGACACTGCTGACCCTCCTGGTTGCTAGGGCACATTATCGATTCACATTCAACTTGCCATTGGCCAAGACCCCAGATCCCTTCACACAGTACTGCTCTACAGCTACTCATTCCCTAGTCTGTATCAACATCCAAGGTCGCCTCACCCCAGGTGCAGAATCCAGCATTTTCCCTTGTTGAACTTCATATGGTTCATGATTGCCCAGTCTTCCTTTTTGCCCTTCTTGAAAACTGGGACAACATTCACTAGTTTCCAGTCAACTGGGACATTTTTTTAAAAAAAAAAAAAAAAAGCAAAAGAGAGAAAAGCAAATGGAAAGGAAACTATATTTATGAAGACATAAATATGGGGAATTAATTTAACTTGTCTGGGCTTGGCTTAAAAAAGACCACGTCAGAAAAAAAATCTTTTTAAAAGAATGGTTTTGCTTCTTCCCTAACGACAACAGTTGCATGATATCCTTTGCAAATGCTGTTGCATTTTTATATTCTTTAAAAATTGTCATAGAAATTAACCATAAAGCTATGAACTAAGATCCCTGTAAAGCATGGCAGGTCAACTTTATGACTGAACAATCTCTTAGTATTTGAATTAATAATTTTGATTGCCTGATAGTTTCTTTAGTTTTGTACTTTTTTCAGTAGACAAATTCTGTAAATTAAGGAGAGTGTTAAGCTTTTAGAAGGGAGAGACTGTGAGGATGAACTTTTATTGCTCCTTTGTTCCTCTTGTTTTCTTACAGATTAGATTCAAATATTACATTCCATCCTCAGATTTTGATGCGTAGGCAAAATAGTCCCAAATAATAAAAGAAAGAAGTGTTGTTTGACATCTCATTTATCTGTATTCAGATGATTCTGTCACTGGATTGTTGAAAAGCCACTAGGGAAGTGCAGGATGGTGGTGAGAGGGGAAGCAAGGGGAGGCAGTGGGAAGACTGGAGTCAGGGAAGAGAGGTAAGTACTCAGTCAACAAAGCTCATAAATTTTGAGACTGCTGTCTAACTAGTTTTGTTTTGGGAGTATAGACTTTCTCACTCTTAAATGACCAAATTATTTTCCTTTTGGTCCACCCTGGACTGTGGAACGATGAGTGTCCCTAGAAGAGCAAATCGGAATTTGATGGCTGTGGTAACAGAGAGGCTGAAAAGTTAATGAGGTTGTTAAAACAACCCTTTCCTCCCATGTGTTGCCATACATGCCAGCACCAACTGTTCATGACAGGAGTCAGGAAATATGCCAGATAAAATTCCAATTAGATCAGCTTAATTCAGTGATAAAGGTGGTGTTGTAAACACACAGAGAATAGAGTGAAATACCAAAGATTCTACAGACAAACTCCAAGCAAAATATATGGATAACAACATTAAAATATCTTGTGGGTTTGTTTTTTTTATTTTCCTCCTAGTTCACAAAGAGTCATTTTCCTGACATGTTTTCAATTCAGAGTCCCCTCAGATTTTAATAACATTCAGCTTGTGTCAGAATTAATTCTGTTAAACACAATTACATGTCACTACAGGACCAGTAAAATACTGTGAAGTTATCTACTTCAGGGTTGGAGAAATTTGGAGAAATAATACATGTAAATAACAAAATATTTAAATTCAAATTGTCTTAAATAGTCCCTGAATGAAGTAGCTAATCTAAAAAAAATAGATGGTGGCAAAGCTGATCATATGAAATGTCACGCAAATAGTATTGGACAAACCTTTTAGCAGTATCTTAGGGCTAATTCTTTCCTCCAGCTAAACCCAGTTTCCACTATTAAGAGCTAAAAGGGACATGAAGAGTTATCTAATGCAGGTTTTATTCTATCTGTGTTGAAGGCCGCACCTCTCTCATAGTCAAGATCCTAAAACTTTTTACAGTCTAAAGGGTCATCTGAAGCAAATTTGGACAGTGTAAATATTTTATGATGGTATTATGTTTCTAGAAAGGCACATTAGTATGTAATAAGGACAGTTTTCAGGCTTCTTGTAATTAAGCATGAGTCTTTGTCCTGGGTTGAAGTATATTCTATTACCATCTCCGTGAGCTGTTGAAACCAGGTGAGGCAGTGTTCCTTGCCTCCTCCCTCTGTACTATCTTCTGTTAATGGGCCATCAATGCCTCGCCCCATGACTCAGAGATAACTCCCTCCTGGACTATCTGCTGTTAATGGGCCCATCAGGCCTTATCACACGACTCACCATCCCATTGTGAGATGCTTCGCCCAGAGGGAGGAGCCAACTATTCCATCCTGGATATAAGCTGAGACTCTGAACACCACACCAGCGCTTACCTACTGGACTCCCAGAGGACAAGAGCTACCGTTGGACTTTCTCACCCTTTTCTTTCTACAGGATCACTGCTTCAACGGAACTGCTTTGCTTGGACTGCTACCACCATAGAGTGTCAGGGTGTATCTGACTTTGTCAGTGTTCTTGTACTACTGCATTTATTTATTTCTTTTAATTTTCTTCTTTCTATTAAATTATAATCCTGACTTGCGATCTCCCACTGGTTTGATTTCAAACTAGTACAGTCTTCAGCAAATACATAAAGAAAAACCATGAGAAGAATATGTGGGCTTTGTTTTACATTGTGCCTAGGACAGAGATTTAAGAAGTCTTCTAAAAATATAAGAAAAGAAGATTACTCTCTACTGAATATGTTTATTGTCTATTGTTTATCTTTTTTATTAATCCATTCTCTTGATCTGCTGTAGGAACCAAGAAGATGTTATCCTCTTGCTTTATAAAGGAGACAGAAGAAATGGATGAAGTGGCAGCTAATGACCTTTGTTTTTAGATTCAGAAACCTGTCATATTTTGAGCATATTGCATGAGGCAAGGTCATGCCTTAACAATATTAAAAACCTCATGAAATCCAGCAGTACAACCATTCATCCCCATTGCAGGGTCCTTTGGCATTTTCAATGGTTTGGTTTTCTATTGTTTTCCCACACCATATTACAACTCTGGCTTTCTTTCTTTTTTTTTTTTTTTTTTTAGTTCTATACTCTAAGTTCAGTTATCAGAAACTGAGAAGCAGTATTTGGCACAGAAATCCTTCAAACTTTTTTTTGATTAGGCTTTTGCTTGTGATTATAAAATTCTGGACTTTTTGATGCCAATAGGTAAAGTGTGGCTCACCAGCTGTGTTTCTAAAAGCTTTTGATCAATTTTCAATTAGAATGGTGATACTGAAAATGGAACAGAGACATGATAGCAGTGTGAATGTAGAAAAGGAAATGACAACAGCTGAAGTGGATACCAAAAGTCAAACAACTTAATGTAATCAAGTTGGGGGAACCAGATAATCTCCTTGCAATACTGCATGAACTCACAAAAAAAGTTGTAGATCCAGCAGCAGAACTTTTTAATAAATCTCTTAAACTGGGAAAGATATAACTGGAAAACAATAAACATACAATATGCAATTACAAAATAGAAAATAAATAACATATAATATTACATATTATTATATGATACATAATATTACATAATATTACATAGTATGCTACTTATGAGCAAGGCTTTAGGACATTCAAGAACACTTCAAATAAAGTAAAGGTAAATGAAAAGAAAATACAGCATAGACTTATCCAACTTGCAGTTTATAGAAACCATATAATGTCACTTTTAGATGACTGAAGTAGACCAAAATCAGTCTAACTTCTTAGAAAAACAGTAAAGAATTTTACACAACTTCCTGTAAAAAATGCATTTAGTTAAGATAGAGACAACTGAATTAATTTAAGAATTGTCAGACATTCCCGAATCATAATATTTTTATTAAAAAATTCATTGACTAGTTCTACTAATGATCTTGATAAAAAAAAAAAGTAGAAGTATGCAATGATTTTTACTAATAAAGTTGAAAGTACTTTTAATACAGAGAAGGACAGAAATATCTTATGAATGAATAATTCTGAGTACACAAAAATTCCTGTGTAATGAATGTAATAGGGTAATAGTGAAAAAAATGAGTACTGGTGAACTAAGAAGAATTTTTTGCTATAAGATGAAGTGACTGAAACAAATGAGAAGGAGATTAATCTTAGAGAACTGATTGATCATAAGATAAAACTGAGCCCACATCATGAAGTATTCTGAAGCTAGGAAATGTAATAAAACAGCTGTAATCTTAGGTGGCATCTTGTGAAATATTTCTAGTAGAATTGTCCTAGTAATACCATTATCAAAGAGCTTTTTGAGTAAGGGGAACTTCAGAAGAGCCTCCCTGACTGGCATATCTGTGCACTATTCCGTTTTTCTCTCTATAGATTTATTCAAGCTAGAATGGGAGCAGAGGAAAGCTACCAGCAGAGCAAAATACTGAAGACTTGAGCAAAAGCTTGGCTTACTTTTTAGTGCGAGGAAATGACTGAAGAGAAAGCATATTTTCCTCTATCAGTAGAGAGAAAAGTTATGTAAACTGAAGGATGCAGCTGGTATCAAAATGACTGATAATTTATGTGGGATGAAAAGTTCTTAATCACCAGATTTCTAGCTCAGTCTTCTTATATTATTAATGAGTGTTAAAAGCACCCATGTGGTTTCAAGATAGAAACTGGTAAATGTACTAAGGAGAATAATATGTGATTATGTATGTATTATGACTATCTATTTCCTGGAAAATGGAATACACTATTCACTCATCAGTCCTATACTTACTCAAAAACTGGCTAGACCATAAGCTCTCTAATGTAACAAAAAAAAAAACCAAAAAACTAACATTTTCTTTCCTTGTTGCTCTCCAGATCTATTTTGTTCTCAGAGAAGACTTACAAAGTTTGAGACCTGCAATCCTACTTATTTTTAGATAAAAATCTCATTTCTTAAATCATAACAGTACTCCAGGGTCTAAGAATTAGAATTCTGTCTCAGAACAATGCCCCAAATCCCAACCAATCCTACACAGTCAGAAAAGCCTAGAGGCTTCAGTCAGGCAGTTTTCCTCTGAGATCTTATGGTGACAAAGGATGACAATTTAGCTTTTTTACACCCCTCCACAAATCTCTGATGTGCAGACATTTTGAACACTTGTGTGCCATCCTATTTCCCCCTTCTTCAAGTCAAGAAGGATAATGTAGTTACATGTAAATGCTTGGGGAAGGATACTCAGGGATTTGGAAATGCATCCCTCCATGCAAGACACAATAAATTAGGAGAGGACTCTTTGGCCTGGCAAGACATAAATAAGGAAGTGTATCATAGATATGTATGAAATACAGGGAAGGTCAGGGTGGATCAATTGCTTACTGCTCCTTCCAGTAAAAAGAAAAGAAGGATATTAAATGAAACTAGAAGGGAGGCTTGTTTGCAAGTAGCATGCAGTTCAAGTTGCATAACTCCTTGCATCAGAATGCTACTAGACCTGGCTCAGAAAATCTCTGAGCTACTGGAGATGATCCAGTATCCTGGAGAAGCATCAATAAAGCTTGACCTGATATTACACTTTTCCAGGCTTCACTGCTGCCTGCATCATCTAGGCGGGGTAAAGTTTTGTTTGAACCTGACACTTCTGTCTTATAATGAGTCTGAAAAAAGCTGAAAAGGGTAGCTCAGCTCAGCTTTGGAGCTTGAAGAGGAATCATACCCTTGTCTGACCTCCACCAAGTTTGTGTACTGATGTGATCACAGGTCTGCTGCAAGCTACACATCAAGAAAATCAAGGATTATTTCTTTTCTGACTGCCCCAAAGCAGCCATCTGAAAATACCTGAAAGTACAGCACAAAACCAGCAACATAGTCTCTTTTCAAAATAATTTTTAGAAATTCAGAAATTGGTCAAGAGAATGTTGCTGGGCTTTTCAACAGGATCTGGGATGATGACCAGTCAAGGCTTCATCCTATCTCCAATATGATGACATTTCTGTAAAAGTACTTTACAAACATTCTCACTGGTCTCAGTTGCTTCCTTCCCCATTATAATCAGTTCTAACTCTTGCTTTTCCTATCTCTCAAGCCCCACTAAACCAATTTAGGTGGGATCTGCACCACAGCTAATTGAAAGAAAATGAAGGAGATTTAATTCATCCTCCCATATCATTACAAATAGAATTGTTCCAGTTGGCTTCTCACATGCAATGCTGGCCAACACGTGTGACAGAACAGGTTTAGCCTTTAACTGGAGATTATTCACAAACAGCAGACTTGGCTTGCATTTCAGAGATCAGGCTGTGCTTCCAGTGCTTTGTAGGAAGAGAAAAAAAATTATCTGTTTACTTGCAAGCTGAACATAATTTATGTGGAAAATATGGGGAGACAATCAGTATGAAATCCCATGCCATGGTTTTCAGAATAAAGCCACAACATAAATTAGTAAGAAGAAAGTTGCCTTTACCTTTGCCTTACCCTCTTTAATGACAATACTTTTACTATATTCTCAGTATATTTAAGCTGTAGGATTCAGGATGCACTCAGGTTTGATTTTGTTTTGGGGTTTTTGATATTATGTAAGTAGGAAGAGTTTTGATCTTTATCTCCTTTTTCTTTTGATCTTCTCTGTTTATTAAGCAATAAAAAATTGTGACCCAGTGGAAAGATGTTTAATTATGGTATGCCATCCCATAGGTCAAATACATGTAGTTTCAATAGTATTTGACAGTTTTGACTTTGAAGATGGCCATTGTCTCCAAGAAGTGGAGACTTTATCAAGTTCCTTTGAGAAATTTCAAAAGAAGATCCAAGCTTTACATGTCTAGCATTTTAGCATCCAAACACCAGACACAAATTGCTATCCGTTTACTTAAAGCTATATTTGGTAATTAATGCAGAAAGCTTCCCCTTTTTTTGTCATAGCATTTGTAGGTGCCAAATGTACACTTGTTAGTTTGCTTGATCCATGGAGCATAGTAGCTGATTTCCCATGCATATTTAAAAAATTATCAGCTTAAAAATCAAAACTAATCAGGCAACTCCTTTGGTTCCAGGGCACCTACCCTCATGGCTATCTGTTATACAACTGTTTTTGACCAGGACGTTTATGCAGCATAGAATCAGGAGCTACTGTAAAAAACTCTTCTATCAATAGCAATGTTTGAAATATTTTCCTTGGTCTCCTGCTGTTCAAGCATTGCAAATTGTCAAATTATATGTGACAGGCTGATCGTGATCCGTCTTTTCCGTGACAGGGAAAAGTGTTTTTCCTAACCCTGAGGGAAAACAATCCAAAACATTCAATTACATTGAGAGCTTGTTCTAATCCCATTTAGCTGGTTTTTGCAAAATGTTAGTACATTCTAACAGGCAAATATAAATTTCTCCCAAGACAGTATTTTATAATCTATTCAAGTCTTTTCCATATTAATAGTGTTGTATACATTTTATAAAAATTCTATGATTGCAGAGCCTACCTAATGACTTGTATTAATGAATGTATCTATCTATTAAGCTACAGGAAAATTAAAATATATTTTATGTTTATTGCACCTACTGGCATACTACAAAGAGAAAGTCATTCAGTGAGAGCTACACAATACCTCACTTCACCTATGAAGGAACATATGTGTTTGTCCATGGTGGAAAATACTTGTGGTGTGAATAGTAGATAAAGTATAGCAGTGCATTCCACTGTGAATGTATTAGACACTGGGGATAACTGCTGGAGTCATATTTGGGTGCTGCAGTTGCGTATATGCAGCACAGGCATTACTTATAGCTGTCAGAAAACATTCTCCTCTTTTTTTTTTACAGTGTAGCATAGACATCGTCTGTTAAAAAGATCCAAAAATAGAGCTGGTGTAAGATATAAAGAGCTTCTAAAAAATAAAATAGGAAGAAAGGAACTACATTTTTTAGACAAATGCAAGGAACATAATTTTCTGTACTGGTGTTGCGGTTTAGAGACAGTTATGTAATTTGGACTTAAGGGCACAAGACCACAAGATACAGAAGGAAAAGAAATACCCACTCCTTTATTAGCTATGTATACGAATGTCTACTATATACACATACATGTCCAAACGAGAGACATACAGAACACACAAGAAAAGCAATATCTCAGAAGAGGGAAAAAACCCCAAACAACTGAAGAACTTGTAGGGAACGGAAGAAAAACACTGTCCCCTGTCAAAATTGGTTAAGTCTGGCTGGTCTCTGTGGTCACAGGAAGATGGCCCCAGATGGTGGCGGCAGTTTCATACTCCCTTGTGAGCCGATGAAGGGGAGAAAAGAGGAAAAAAATCCAATCCTGAGAGCTTTTTTAGATGGAGTAATGGAGAGGAAAACCTCTATATATGAAATTGTTCTCTGAGAAGGTTGCGTTGAATCCAGGCAGAAGGCGGCAAATACTGCAGACACCCAGAGTGGCTGATTCCATGCTGCTTCCTCCTTGAAGCCCCTCCGGTGGAAACACAGCCTGCACATTCCCAGGTTTGGAAAAATGTCATCAGCTGAGCCTGCACACTGCCAGCCACACGCTGGCAGCCCCAGAAGCCACAGGTACAGCATGAGGAACGGGACGGTGCCAGCCCAACCTGCACCCCGCAGTAGCCAGAACAGCTCAGCAAGTACACCCCACTGCTCGCCCATGGCCCCACTGCATGCTCGGCCCATGGAGCCTCCCTGCCTCTCCGGTGGCCATGCTCATGTTCCCTCCCCACCACTGCCACGAAGGGCACAGCCGGGCAGCATCCACCCGCCACAACAGGGAGCACAGCAGCACCACCTCCGCCCAGCCCCCAGCAAGGGGCCACCGGCACCCCTGTGCAAAGGGAGGGAACAGAGCAGCTCCCTACTACACCCCCACCGAAGAGAAAGGGAAAAATCAAATTGACAGAATGAAGAGCAGAACCATAACAACTGGTTAGCTAGTGGAACCAATATATAGTAGTACAATTAACAAAAATCAAGTCTTCATTCCCTACTGTTGCTGACATATAGCAGAGAAAGTAGTGAGTAGGATGGGACAATATGAAAAATAGGCCCTTCAAGTTCTTGTTAAAACACACCTGTTCAGGATCACATTTTTAAATAACTCATTGAATTAGCTAAACCTACTATCTGCTGACATCTTAATTAGATAATAATATGTTATATATTCATTGTCTATAATGCACAGCTGCCTGTAGCTGAAATTCACCAATTGTGACTAATTGTGACTAATTTTGTAATGAATCCCGAATCCAATATTAACTCAAGTGTAAGAGTCATTTGCAATATGACTAATATCTAATATTTCTGAATCTAAATTTTTCTTCAACATGGTTGTAATTTTTGAGAAACACTGAGATGGACTCCTTTGTTCTCCTTTACTGGTGACCATTTAGATTAATCTGTAATTTTTTCAATATGTCTACAAATGGTTGTAGTTATGTGTGAGAAATAATGCAAAAAGAAAAATGCAAAAATGAGAATTAAAATCTCATGGAAAATTGAGAACAGTATTAGTAATAATGAAAAAAATTATTTTTAACATGAGACTGATTTGATTTAGACTGACATGTTTGTCAATAATATTTCTATTTTATACCTCTTAGTTCATATTTATAATCATAAAATTATAGACTGGTTGGAAGAGACATTAAAGATAACCTAATTCCAACTCCCCTGCCATGGGCAGGGACACCTTCCACTATGCCGTGTTCCTCCAATATCCATCCAACATGGCTTTGAACACTTCCAGGGATGAACTCTTTCAGTTGAAAGCAGTTACCCCTTATCCTATCATACTATAAATATAGTATACTACAATAATTAAACATAATATTTTGAGAATTCAATTCCCGTACTGGCTCTGTTTAGCCTTCTGTAGGAATAGCTGTTTATGTTCCTTACTCATTTGAAAGCTACTTTCCTCAGTTTTCTGTTTCTGTGGAGTTTTTTCTCATTGTGTCAACAAGCTTCCTTTTACAATTTTGGGAGTTTGACATTTTACTTAACCCTTAATGTCAACACCCTTGATGGGCTCATTAATACACTCTATCATGCAGCATACCTAGCCCCACTTCAATAGAGCCAAATGTACCATCTCTGTGACTGAAAGGATTTCCCCCCTCAAGAGACTCACAAATTGTCATGCAGCATTACACCCATACAACAGAGAGATGCTTATAAACCTTGCCGTCATTTTCCTAGTCTTGGTATTTTGTCTATCACTCAGTGAGAGGATTTGCTGAAACAATGTGAAGACAGTTCCATGAAACCCAACTAGCCCACTAGGGAGGCACTCTGAGATGCTGTCACATTTCTGACACCTGCATCTGCTGGGCATCCAAGAAGGAATGCTGCATTTTGCTGGGTTCAGCCTGAACACATGTAACTAGAGGTCTGTTCAGCTTTCACCTGCGACTGCCATTAGGACCACTGCTTTTTAAGCCCTTATCAAAAGGCAGTGACAAAAAATAATAGAACTGCTTTTAAAGAGATAGCATGTTCTACACAGAAAATTCACTTGACCGAGTTTGAAGTGAAAACACATTGAAATTAAAACGCATGCAACCTTTTAACAGTTTCTGTATGACAGTATTTACAACTGACCTATTGTGTAAAAAGTATCTAACTGCACTTATTCATATGTCTTGCCAGTGCTTGCCCATCTTGTCAAGAGTGCAGGATGTAGTTCTAATCAGATGGTACAGGTCCTCACCTGCTGTGAAAGACTTATCAAGTGGAGATCAAGCTTTACATTAACCAGGCTGCTCTTTTTTTGGAAAAAAAAAACCAACCCAGCTACCTGTTTGGGATAATTTTAAGTGTGTTCCACACCCACAGATTGCCTTTATGGCTCATAGAGAAAGAATAATATCAAAAGGCCACAAATTTATAAATATACTTCATGTAAACTTTCTGGTGAGAAAACTTCTCAGCTGATAGGAAGAAAAGTCCCCTTCAAATTGAAAATGTTGTTTGTTCTTTTTCAGGGCAGGTGGTAGGGGATGCTCTTGAGGAGATAAAAATTACTTTTATTTCCTTTCCCTGTGCAGAAGATCAAAAGAAAAGTAGGCAGCTGCCAGATTTAATGAGCCATGCAGAAGGGCTGCATCCTGACAGAATTAATGCATCATTCATAAAGTACTTCGTAGGAAAATGATTTAGCGAATCACATATCACTTTGATGTCTTGCAACACTCCTGCTTTTTAATATTTATGCAAAGAATTTAGCAGTTACAAATGGCAAAATCATGCATGCCAGTAGCTGGAAGAACACTGTGTGAGATCATTGTTGTGGAATGGTTGCAATTAAGAGAGTTGGGAAGAATTAGTACACACTGCAGGTTTTGGGGCCTGAATACAAGCCTTTGACTAGGACCCAAATGAGTGTCACTCAGTGTGGTGGAAAGATAAAGATGGTCTCCGGCAGATTGTACGGTGCCTTTGAGTGATGCTGCTCTGCTCATTCCAGCTGGAGCTAGAACACTCTGAGCAGAGACCTGGCAAGCTTGCTCTCTCGCCTGAAGTGCAGGGCCCTGCAATGCAGATCTCCTGTAGAAGGTTTAACATCTTCACGCATAATTTGGCAAGCAAGCACCAAATATAGCCTTATACAAATTCTTAACTATAATCATTTTGCTCTTAAAAAGATACAGGTGAATCAGAGGACTCCGGAAAAACACGCAAGTTCTAAGGCAGATCCTTGCTTGACCTATTCTTCATCTTTTTGCAACTAACATTTCAGGCTAGATGAAGCTCCTGTTCCTTTATTTGCGCTGGCAAATCCTTATTAAGGAACAGCACACCTAAAGTCACACCCTCTAAATATGGTCTCACTCCTCTGTCTCCTTTTTCCATATATGCAGACTGGCGACATGCAAGGTATGCAAGTTATATTGGTTTTTTCAGCAATTAAATGCAAATTCCCATTCCTTCTGTATGGTTTTGCCATTCATTTTTGCTATAAATCATTCTTTCTGGGCAGAACAACGGTCTGAAATTTTGTCTTCAAATGGACAGGATTCCAGTACATAGCAGAAAAAAGTGTAATTCCTACTTGGAGCCAGAAATATCCTAGTTTATCAGGGAGGAAATTGGGTACTGGGTTCTGTCTGGATTCATGGTGCACCCCTGATATTTGTTCCTAAACCTATGACTCATTGCCAATATATTCAGTTTTGTGTAAAATTTCACTAGAATTAAATGTACTGGCAATCCTGGTGTGAGAAGTTCCCAAACTCAGATTTGGTATCACTGCATAATTTCACTGCATCAGGAATAGTTTAAGAGGGACTCTTCTCTTACTCTTTTTGTACTTTGCCTGAGGATGGAAAAGTATTACCTTTCTCCTCTTCCCTCAGTGAATGTGGGGATTTATATCTTCCTTGGAAGGATCTAGTTGATGTTGGAGACAGCTTAATGAACATTTTTTTCATTTCCTGTGGTCTGCACTACATTCTCGAGGAAAAGGGGAAGAGAAACCTCTCATATAAAAAACTCTAAGTTGTTTGCTACAAAAACACGACAAAATGATTTTTTGGACCTCCTCTGGCAGCCTGCTATTTACTGATTCTGCCATTTTCTATGCCTCTGAAAAAACTGTTCTTTCAACAAGTTAAAACCTCACTTGGTTTGCCTGCATGCTCTAATAGAAAGATAAATATGCCTTCTCTTTTTCCTTACTGTATAGCATGAAAATAGACAAAACCATTTGGATTTATGTGGAAAAGCATGGCTGACTTCTAGTATCGGATTATAAAACGCTATTTGGGATCACTAAGAACAAATACATATTTTGAAAACCTGATTACTTATTTTGGAAGATCAAACATAGCAAGTGATTTTTAAAACTATTTTTAATGTTTTTTTATATACAACATTTGCCATTTCAGAGGAAATATCATTCAACTCTATTCTGGCAGATGGTAGGGCAGGAAAAGTCCATAATTGATTGAGGAATACCATTAATTAATGTGTTTTAGAGAAAAATAATTGTATTCAGATGAGGGCTTTTTTTAGAACTGCATTTCAGCAAAATCAGAATGAACATAGTTCATTCAGAATGTCTTCATCATGTAATCTTTCCTAGAAGACTTAGTAAAGAAATGAAACTGTCTTACTATGTAATAAAAAAGCTTTAACTGCTACGATATGACTAAGTGGAGAAGGATGGTAAGAATTTAATTTCAAGCACTAGCTGTTTTAACAGGTTTATTGAAAACTCTTCATATGTCAGTAAACTTTACACATTGTGGCTTTCATTCATTTCCTCCTTGATGGGTTGAATGAGAATAAACCATACAGCTATTGGATATTCATCTTTACTCTTTATGGTTGGGGTTTTTTCCCCCCTCTAAACAAACAAATAATACTGGCTTTCATTAAGACTTACAAGTGAAAAAAACCCTGATAGTACAATTCAGACAATAAAGGAGTATGACACGTATCTCTGAACACGTTTGGAAATAAAGTGCTTAAAACAGACAGCTATTTGAAAATCTGCTTATGTTAACAACCATATTTCCCGACCGCATTCATTCATTTAATACACCCAGTGTTACCTCTAAGTAATAAAATTCTTCTTTATTCACAGAAATGCATTCCTCAAAACTAAATTTTTTCTTTGCTTAAATTGTTCTCGCCAAAAATACCAAACAAAAAACCCAAAACAAAGCAAACAACCCAAACAAGCTCTATTAAAGCACTTAAGTGTTGCATTCCGTAAGAAACTAAATTATGTGGGTTTTTTGGTTGTTTTTCAAACAAAAATTTTACTGATTGTTTTCAGAGAACTTGTTTCATTTTTATGAATAATGATAGTATTTACAGATCTACTTAGTAAATAATTTGTATAATTGAAGTTTGTACTGGAGTGTTTAGAAGAACTCATGAAGATAAAAAATATTTTTGTGGGAAGTACAGATTGTGAAATCTAGTTTGTGTCTCTGCCACATTTGCTGATATGTATGCAAAACAGACACAATGACATAGAGATGTACCCAGTCATTCATGAGAAATAAAAAACTGAATTTTACTCACACCTTTTCTCCAGCTCCTACTTCTCACATACTCTCTTGTACTGGTCAGCAGCAATGAGAAGTTGTTTTGTGAGAAGTCAGTGGAAAGCATCCAAAGTCAGAGTCCTAGAAGATTATCTATCTTCACAAGTTTATTTTGGTTTTTGACATTATTTTGTTAAGGGCAAAATGAAACTCTTTCAATATTTATTTAGGTTATTTTAATTAATTAACCAAGCATGTTACTATGTTACCTGACACCAAGAGATGGAGCCATTCCTGTAAATTGTTTCTCAGAGTGATGTAAATATTGTGGAGATTAAGTGTAAAAGAAATGTAGTATGTGGGGCCAAATTCAGACACAGTCTCAGCTGATGTAAAACACACTTCAATAAATGCACGTGCAATATCTTATACTTATGAAATCTTAACCCCAAAAAGAAGGATTAAGAAGATATGAGGAAGTATAAATTAAAGGGTACAGGTCTTTACTTACTCTAACTTACTTTTAAACCTTCTTAAACTGCTCTAGCAAGACAACTAAGCCTAAAGGCAAACTGAAGTATACCTCTGCAATTTTTCCTTATGCAGTGGACTTTCTTAACCAGGGCAATTGCAAAAGGCTGCACCAGACTGGCACCCAATCTACGGCTGGTTTACAGTCTTCTGGGATTTCTCTTCATCTGAAGTTCATTTCAGCACACCTCCTTGTCCTTCCTCATGACCAGGCCCTAGGTCCACAGCAGATCTAAGCCATCCTCTTATTTTGCACAGGAGGCAAAGGAGTTTCCCTGAGCACCTGACTAAGCTTCAGGCACTTTATAGCTCCTGTTAGATTCCTCTGATGTCTTAGACACGTGAAAAAGTATGAACTTAGAACTTTATCTTTGTTACTGGGAGATAGGGAAGTAGAAAGGTAGGAATGATACAGCTTTTTTCTGTACAGTCACATGGTTTTTATTTTGGACAAGACCTTCAATCTCACTGCAGTGCAGGGAATTGTTATATCAACCCATTTTGCTGTAAACATAGAGAGAAGGATTTGACTTACAGTCCCATTCCAAAGCAATTCTCAAATAAAGTGTAAAAAACCTTGTCTTTCAATCATCAGCTAAGGATATCTAAGATAAACAACAAATCAAATATACATATTTATCACATGACAATTGCTGTCTTCTGCTTTCACATGAGGCAGTCATTTCACATCTTCCTTTTGGGAGGCTGACTTAGGGCTTGCCCCAAAAAGGTCCTTGCTTTGCTCTGTTCTCCTCAGTCTCACCTACTGCTGCATCAAGGTCTATTCAAAATTTTGTTCCTAGCTTTCACTTGCAGTCACATTAAATCAGCACGAGCTGTTCCTTCTGATGTAGAGAGAAAAGTGGCATTGTTCCAGAAACTCTCAAAGCTGAGGTTCAGTCAGTGACTCTCTAGTCACATAAGTACAGCCATGAGGGTGACCTATAATTGTGATTACTGTTTGTTCTTTATGTTGCTTTCTACATTTTCTTTGAAAAAAAAAAAAAAATCTCTTTAATTCAGTAACCATATACAAGTGCATAGGGGAAGGTAGACTATGTCCTTTATAGAAAGATAATGCAAATAATTTTATTCTTCTTAGATCTGTTTCTGTCATGCAAGCTATGTCTTTGCCATAGTATGTTCCTTTTATACTCTTCTTGTTGTCCAGTTGAGGTTAGAATTAACTACCTTTTTATGTCTCCTCTGTCACTTCTTGTAACAAACCTCTTGGGTTAGTCTTTAATATGGATCTATCTACCACTAATTCCAGTTCAGTGCTAAACAGATATAATTTTTTGCTTTGTAACAAGAGAGAAGCTCTCTTACACAAAGTGACAGAATTTCCAATGGACTTATCATTTGAGTTGGAAGTTTAGTGATACAGCATGTATACTGGTAAATTACTAAAGAGGCTTCTAAGGTGTTTTTTTGGGGCTCACTAGGGTTCCAAATCCACAGATTATTTCATGATACCTAAAAGTTTAGAAAATTAAGAATAAAATTAATTCTTATTCTGGATTGAATTTTCTTCAGAGAATTTTTCACAATTTGGGAGCTGATGCTGATCATTTCAAACTTCTTGATCTTTTTAAACACAAATATTTGTGGATAAAAACTATATTCTGTCATTCTAAATATCATCCTAGTTATAATTAAGCTGCAGCACTGTAATGGGTTAACCTTGGTTGGACGCCAGGTGCCCACAGTTGCTCTAACCCCTCTCTCCCCCTCCCAGCCAGGCAGAGGGAAAAGAATGAGATGGTAAACAACTCGTGGGTTGGGATAAGGCAGTTTACTAGAAGCAAAAGCAAAAGCAAAGCTTGCGTGCACAAAAGCAAAGCAGAAATCTAATCTCTATTTCCCATCAGCAGCGACGTCCAGCCACATCCAGAGAAGTAGGGCTTCAACAGGCGTAGCAGTTTCTCAGTGGACTACCACTGGAAACAATGAATGCCGCCTCCCCACCTCCTGCTCCTCCTTAGCTCTTACATCTGAGCTGACATCACATGGTATGGAACATCTCTTTGGTCAGTTTGGGTCAACTGGCCTACTTGTGTCCCCTCTCAGAATCTTGCCCTTGATTGGGGAAGGAACATTACAGTCCTGATGCTGTGCTCAGCAGTAGTCAAAACACTGGCATGTTATCAACACCCTTCTAGCCACCAACGTAAAGCACAGCATTGTGAGGGCCGCTACGGGGAAATGGGCTCCATTTCAGACAGACCCAATACAGTCTCCACCCCTTATTCCATACCATTTGCATCATTCCCAAATCCCAGATAGGATATATGTGTCTATGTATCTTCTCACTATCTCCCACACTTTCACAGATAGGTATTATTTTCCCATTCTGTGGCCTTCTTCCACCCCTCCAGATCTTGGGCTGCATTCCATTGGCATGGGTACTCAAAACAGAAGAAGTACAATTGATTGTTGGGCACCAACACCAGCCCAGCTCAGGTAATTTTGCATTCTTCTTTGTCCTTGAAAACGTCATTCTTTATTGTCCTGTTACTGTACTCCTGAAACAACTCACAACATCAGTTATTTTCCCACCAAGTTTAAATCACCTCATTACACACACCGTGTCTTCCCATCCTCTTGCATTACCCACCAGGTGCACCCCAGCCCCTGAGCAAAAACAAACGCATGCATGAGTTTTTTTTTCCTCATGGGAGGAGAAACCCACACAAACTTTCCCAACCACTTTCCCATCTGTAGTACGGGGACCTTTATCTCACCCACAGTGTGCAGAGGTATTGTTAGGGCAGGACCAGGGTGGCTGGCAGATCCCTTACTCTTGACTAGCCAAGTGGCTTCAGCGAAATTTGTTTCCCAATGATTCCATGTGCCATTACCCAATGCTCTCAACATAGTCTTCAACAGCCCATTATATCTCTCAGTCTTTCCAGAGGCTTATTGGTGATAAGAGATGCGATATATCCACTTGATGCCATTCTTCCTTGCCCAAGAGCTTATAAGGTTGTTCTGGAAGTGAGTCTCATCTGACTGAATCCTTTCTGGGGTCCCATGTCACCAAAGAATGTGCTTCACAAGGCCTAAGATGGTGTTTTGTGCAGTGGCCTGGTTTACAGGATATGTTTCCAGCTAGCCAGTTGTCTCCACCATGGTGAGTATGTAGTTCTTACCTTGGTGTGTTCATGCCAGTGGTCGAATACAGTCAATTTGCCAGGCCTCACCATATTGGAAATCCAGCCAATGCCTTCTGTTACAGGGAGATTTTACTCGCATGGCTCACTTGATTGTCACACGTTTCACATTCATGAATAACTTTTGTGACAGCCTCCATGGTCAAGTTCATCCCTCCATCACGAGCCCACATGTATGTTGGATCTCTTCCTAGATGTCCTGATGTTTCATGGGCCCATCAGGTTATAAATAGCTCACCCTTCCACTCCCTGTCTAAGTCTACCTGAGCTATTCCAATCTTTACAGCCTTATCCACCTGCTCATTGTTCAGATGTTCCTCAGTGGCATGACTTTAGGGCATACGAGCATCTACATGACACACCTTGAGAATCATGTTCTCTGCCAGTGCAGCATTGTGGCAGGACAAAGAACAAAACAAAATGATTTATCCTAGAAAGGACAAATATCAAAGGCAAATAGAAATTCCATGTTACAGTTGACACACAATTCATTCTTAAGGATGATAGAAATAATCTGACAAAAGCAATATATGCAAAATCTATACTGTTGATATTTTTTTTAGTGGTCACATTTTAAGTAGCCAAAATATTTTATTCATTTGAGCCTGTGGTGATTTCACCACTAAAGGGGGCACAACAGTGATGAAAGACTGAATAGATTTAACAGCAAGTATCAGTTTTATTTTCTAGGGCATTAAAGATCTTATAGAACCCACTAAGCACTAGACAAAATGCACACAACATAAAACCCAACAATGTCACGCAATAAAACAAAAAAACTCAAACTGCTCCTCAAAGCTGGCTGGTTGGCTGAGGAGGAGGGGGAAGGAAGGGAAAGCTGCCTCTACGATGGTACCTTCCCAGCCCTCGGAGCCTCTGCAAGACAGAAAAAATAGGTGAAAAGCACCCCTCCCCCCAGGGACACCCAAGGGACAGATACTACTTGCGTTTTGGCTGGTGGTCTCTGGGTACCGCAGTTGGAGCTCCAATGGCATCACACTGCTGCCTGTGCCAACAGAGGGGAGGGGAAGCAAGCCAGGCAGTCCGGGAGCCAGGAGGAGGGGAGCCATGCCTCTCCCAGCTCAGAAGAAAGCTGAAAGAGAGGGAAGGACTTCCGTGTTCAGGCTTTTATGCCCTGGAAGTCCTGCAGGAATTTAGTGTCTTCTTCCCGGTCAGGCTGTCCTCCTATTGGCCGGTGGTGTTGGGCTCCTCCATTTTCCAAGATCTTCACTCTGTGTAAAATGGCGGCTCCCGCCAAAAACCACGTGGCCAGGGCCAGGGGGCACCATTAGCCCTGCCTGCGCAGCACTCACTGCTCGCAGGGACCCGCCGCAGGCGGTGGGGGCTGCCTGTCGGGGCAGCCGCCATGACATGCCTTCCGGCAGCACCGGGAGGGGCTGCAGGGCTGCGGTCACCTCTGGAGGGGCTCTTGCCAGCTGCCCGTCAGAAGAAACTGCCACCCCACGCCGCTCCACACCACTGTGCCGCATGGGACCCAGGCTCTGCGCCCGAGTGACCGCCAAACTCAGCCCAGCTCGCCACAGCGTGGGGAAGACGTCGGCTTCATGGGCACAGCCACCGAGCTTCGCTGCTGCCCTCAGCCACCGGCATCCTGCTCCAACCTGGAGCAGTGCCGAGACTGCACATCATCCGTATCGCTCCCTGGGCAGCTGCCAGCGAGGGAGGGTGGCGAGCGGTCCGGCGCTGCCAGCGCAGGTGACCACAGAGCGTCTCTGCTGTGCTGCTGCTCCATCCTGGCTGCCGCTGCGAGCTGGGGCTCGCTGTGGGAGGAGCAGAGCACCGTGCCGCCAACACTGCTCCATCCTGCCTGCCACAGTGGGAAAAATGGAGAAATGGTGGGAGCGGCTCTGTGCGCTCCACTCCGCGGCCAGTGGACAGGCACCATTCCATCCTGCGGCCCCCGCAAGGCATGTGGCAGGATCGGGCACCACCGCCTGCTCCAGCCCGGAGTGCCTGCAGGTGGGAAGGGAAATCCTGCGCGTGCAGCCCGCTGCCTGCCCCCACCGGCTCCCCCGCTTGGCTGAGAACAGGCGGGAGAAGATCCACAGATTTCCCAGACTTCAGCTTTCTTTCAGGTTTCTAAAAAACCTGGTTTTACAAACAAGCAAACACGTAAACAACCCAAACATTTTCCCCCTTCCCCAGAAAAATCCATTTCAAACCCATAACAGAGCCTGAGGTGCAACAATGTTAGACCTAAGAAGCACGAACATAGCTACAATAAGGACAGTCCTAACAGACATACGTTGCAATGCCAAAGTAACAATGTCTGCTATCCCTCTGCTTCATAGCTCCATTTTTGTTCACTAGATATTTTCTCCACAAGCTGGTGAATAGAGCGTTTATGTTAAGCAAAATACTGTGCAGATTACTGATCACTGATGATGTAGAAGGCTTCCCTAGGTTATGGTGTTGTGGAGTCTTTCAGAACTACAGTAACACTAACCAAGCTGTGCCCTTGCTCTCTTTGGGCAGCTGTGTACAAATATATATTCAGACAGATGAAAGTTATTGGCCAAGTATTGTGTTCAATAAAAAAAGAGTTGACTAACTTCATCTCATCAGGTTCTGCACAACCCAGTTTTGAATATATTTTGGCTGGGAAGGCTTGTTTTGTAATAAATCAGAGATCATTAACTGTCAGCTAATTTTACTTAGCTTTAACTCTTAAATTTTTCTCTCACTAGGCCAAAAAACATATTTACACAATGTCACTTGGATATTGTAACTCAAGTAAATCTAAAATACTGCAATATTTTACTTATACAGAAATCCATAATCACTCTGGAAAGCAAAAATGAAGAATTATATGTTTCAATTAATAGAAATGAATTACTAAAGGCATATACTATAGCACAGCAGTGTTTATATAAGAGTATAACAGTAATTATATTCCTAACTAGCCAATGTGTTGGCTTCTTCATTGTCATGAAATTCCAGCTGCAATGAAGCATGGCCTCAATTTTACAACTTAGCCATCTCCTCCAGACAATTGAGTGCAAAGTTGTCTTCGCACTCTTCAAATGGAAAATGGGTAACTCAGGTTAGTTGACTTTCTATGGCCAGAGGGAACACCACTGTTCACATTTTTTGTTCTGCACTGTGACCTGCTGCCATCTCTAAATCAAAATCCATTTATTTTTTTCAAATTGAAGAGTCTTCTTTTATTTGTTTAGATGATTCCAATAATTTTCTTTCCTGACTTACACTGGAAATCTGTTTATCCTCATGAATATACCTGTTTCCCCTTATGGATATACCTGTTTATCCTTATGAAACACAGGACAGCTTTATTCTTTTTTGTAACATAGCAAACTTTCTAGATGGCCATTACCATGGCAGCATTTTTTATCAAAACATCTAAACAGAGATAGTCAAATAGATTTTAATTTTGCCTACATTCGAATGAATCCTAAGACTCGAGATATTATAATGCTACCAAATCAAATTTCCAAGGAGAACACTATGTTTTTCCCACGGCCATCTTTCTTGTATTACAGCTCCTGATGATGTGAAAAGTACCCTCCAATCCCATTGAGATATTCCTAGCAAAAAAGAATTAAGAAAAGCAAACACTTATTTTTTAAATATTTGCCTTTTATAACTACATCAAAAGGTGAAAAACTTCTAAAATCTGAAGGAAAAAGATGGGTTTTTTAAAGATGAAGTATTGCCAATTCTTCTCAATAACTCAGATCTTCACAAAAAAGTTCAGGGAACTCTAACAAGTACCATTTTCTGAAACTTCAGCAAGTTATTTTAAACAGGTCTCTTAGTTTTCTCCACTTTGCTGAGTACAGGGATATTTGAATCATTTAGCTTCTTTAACTGAATTATTTTGTGCACCACAAGCCAGATTTTGCAATATCAACAGCTCATCATGAAACAGAGCCAATGCAGCACCAGGAAATAGCTAAAGCAAGAAAAGAAACAGATTTGTTTAATTTTACACACATATTCCTTAGAAATCATTGATGAGGGTAAAGAAAATTCAGAACATGTATAGAGCTTTCCTAAAAAATATTTGGATAAAATTAGTTTCATATTTGTGAAGCTTTCCACAGACTACTGAAGGCTTAGTAGTAACTGTTGCCAAAACCTTAATTTCATTCAGTGCCCTTAACTTATTCGTAAAAAGTATTTTTTTCAAGAACAGATTTAAAAGATAGTCAAGAATCAGGCATTTAAAGGAGCAGAAATCATTAACCAAGCACATTCAACAGTGCTATCTGAGATGGTGGGTTTTTTTCTGTTTGGAAATACAATTAGCATTCATGTTTAAATTTATTAATGATGAATAGTGGGCGTATGCATATGTGTTGTGTACATGTCCAAGTCTATAAGAGCAAATAATTTTGCATGCAAAATGCTTCCAGGAGAAAAAGTACAATCCAGATAATCTTCACATTGCAAAGTTTCACACAATTTTCATAACTGTACAGTCATACTTGTAGGAATATATGGGCAATAGAGAATTTGCCCATCTGACAGTTTCCAAGCATATGAAAAAATGCTACAAGATGCATGAGAAAGATAACATACTCAACTTATATATGTGAAATTCTTTTCTATTCTTTTTAGCTGCAAGTTCCGAGGATTGTTATACTTAGAATACCTAATTGTTTAATCTGAAAGAAAAAAAGTGATTTTACAGAAGAATTGGGATGCTCTGATGCCTATCTTTGTGTTTTGAAAATCCTAAATGCAAACTTTCTCACAGTTAAAGGGTCATTCTCACAGTTATGGAATGGAAATGTCACCTTTTATGATTTCTTTCAACTTCTGGAGCCTGATTATTTTATGTGTGTATATCATAACTGTAGTACATGGGTTTTTATCTGTCCTTCAGCCTTTCCTGGAATACCACATGGCTAGCACTAAATTAAAAGAAGCTTTCTTCAGTTTAATGTGAAGTAAAACCGGAGAGAGATGTGCTCTGGAGTAATAAGGAAAACACAGAGATTGAAAAGTACTTAAGATTACTTACTGCCATGTTTGCAAATGTCAAAGCCCATTCACAGACAGAGGGGTTTTTCTGTGTTTAAAGGCTTTATTGTCATCAAGAAAGACATGAAATATTTCCATGAAGATGTCAAGGGATAACAGGATGGTCATTAATACCAGTGTATTGAATGGGAAGGAAAAAAGGCAGAGTCAGGAATGCTTGTTATGCTGCAATGCAAACATGACCTGCAGCACAGAGCCCAGCAGCTACACGGAATACTGCAGATACCGGGCACATGAATTAACTCCTTTTCTGCCACCTTGGTCTCATCCCTTTAAAGTGCATTTTAATGCTTTCCAGCTGGCAGAAGCCAAAATTTCAACAGTAAATATATCATTTCAGATATCACAACTGTAGGGAGAGAAACAAATGCTAAATGGCTGGTCTGCCAGCCGGCAGTGTGAAAGTACACCTGCTCCCATCTTATTTATAGAACTCTCTGAAATAGTAATGATTTTAAAGAACCATCAAGATTTATGAACAGTTTTTTACACTGTATCAAATTACCAAAGGCAGGTCAAGTAGAGTTTAATTTTTACTATTAAACACACAGAATTTTAAGAAAAAGTCTCCAGGGAAGCTGAGAAGCCCAAGAATCAACTCCAAAACATCTTCAAGGCCAATAGCCTCTCTATGGAAAACAGAAAGTCACAAAATCAAGTCTTTAGACTAAATAACAGCAGCTACTGTATCCAAGAGATCTGTTTGATAGATACACTAAAATACAGAACAGCGTTATCCAAAGACTAACAAAGCAGCAGTTCTATCAGAAAGGACAAGACAGGACAGGTAAACAGGTTTTAAAATCATAGAATCATTGGATTGTTTAGATTGGAAAAGACCTTTAAGATCATCAACCATTGTTCTAGCACTGACAAGTCCACTGCTAAACCATGTTCCTTAAGTCCCACATCTACATGTCTTTTAAACGCCTCCAGGGATGATGACTCAAACACTTCCCCAGGTAGCCTGTTCCAATTCTTGACAACCCTTATCATGAAGAAATTTTTCCTAATATCCTACCTAAACTTCCTCTGGTACAACTTAAGGCCACTTCTTCTTGTCCTAATTCTTGTTACCTGAGAGAAGAGGCCGACCGCCTGCCTGGCTACAACCTCCTTTCAGGCAGTTGTAGAGTGTGATAAGGTCCTCTCTGAGCCTCCTCTTCTCCAGGCTAAACAACCTCTACTCTCTTGACTGTTCTTCATCGAACTTGTGCTCCACACACTTCACCAGCTCTGTTACTCTTCTCTGGACATGCTTCAGGACCTCAATGACCTTCTTGGCCACCTGGTAACACTGCTGGCTCACGTTTAGCTAACTGTCAACCAGCACCTCCAGGCCATTTTCCACTAGGCATCTTTCCAGCCACACTGTCCCAAGCCTGCAGCATCACAACAACCTCTGCATGGGGCTTTGACCAATTGATCCAGCTTGTCTAGATCCTTTTGCAAAGCCTTCCTATGTCTCAGGAGACCAACAATGCCATATATATGCCATGAGATGATACTCAAGATGATTTGTTCCACTGTGCTCACACTGTGCTGGTTTTCATCATCTCTTAAACACCATAAAACAGCAAAACAAATTTCAAGCTCTAATGCTAGATCTTCATTTTTAAGGCGTTGGCAATCAGTTGCTTTGGTGTCTACTACCTTTTATTATCAGATAGGTATTTCTTGCCAGCTATACTCTGGGAGACATGAATGGCATCTGACACAGGAGTTTTTTATCTTCTTATACTCTCCCCCCAAGGCAGAAATTTTTCATGAAGTAAACTTGGTTTCTCTGTTAGATTTTACTTCATCATATGTGTATGTTACAAAGTGTTTGTGTTAAATAAAGCAAGGTCAAAGAAATGATGGCTTCTGGTTCCTATGGGAGTTCATTTCCCTGTCCAGCACCAGATTTGAAAATCTCTTGCCTCCTGCAAAGAGTCTTTTCTTTGGGAAAAAGGTTGATTGCAACTGAGAGTCTGTCAACAACTTGAATCAGGGTATATCTGTTTAATAAGACACAATAGCTTTTCATTAACTGACTTAATCCTTTTTCTTCAATTCATGATCAACCATTTTTTTTTAACGTAAGATATTCTGTGAGGATTTTCTCCTTTTTGATCAAAGCATGGAACAACCGGATACACAGTGACGTGTTGGAATTTTATGACTATCCAGTGCTGTTCTGCAGAGCTACTGGTCTGCCACTTCACAGTATCTATTTGTTGTCTTTACAACTTGTCGTTCATTTTGGTTTCACCTCTACTTTTTTCCAGGAGAAACATATATCTCCTAAATTGAAAAGGCTGAAAGGGAAGGAAAGAGTTTCAAGGTTCTAGAAAGATAAAGCTGAACATAGGATGAAAAAATAGCAGAGTAAATACAATTATATTTGTCATGCTTTTTGCACTGTTTTGCATCCTGAGCATCAGCTTACTTCTACCAGTTATGGTTCCACAAGAATAAAGCAGAAGATTAATTTTCAGCATGATTTATTGTAATCAGTAAAGATTGACATCATATGATATTAAGCCAATTATATAGTTATGCTGAACAACTAATGAGTCAGTGAAATATCAAGTGTAACCACAAAGCAAATATGGTTATTGGACCCAAAGTGCCACAACCATGAAGAAATATTGTGAGAGAAGGACATTAGAGTCACATTTCAGCTAATGAAAGATAAGCGAACCTTTAACAAAGGAAAGAAAAAGTGTGAGTGAAGAAATATAAATTAATCTAAGGGATTTTTAGTTCTCAGGAAAGTAGCAAAAGATTAGCAGAATGTGCACACATAATTCCTCCTTCATTTTTCTAAGTTTATCAAAAGCAAAATTCCAGCTCCCTGAATGTAGGCAGCACACTGAGTTAGGAAACATTTCTCTGAATGAAGACACACTCGCATCACCTCTGCTGCCTTCCTTCCTTATCTTGTAGTCGAGTTGAGCAAGTAAGATAACCAGTGTGCTGTCTTCAGAGTTTAGAAAGAATCTACACAGTAAAAACATATATTATACATGAACCCCTTACTCTATACACGAAAAATAAGACAAAAGAATCAGATTCACTTAGCATAGACAAAGAATACAGTAAGACTGTATGATACACCTTAAATGCACTTCATACAGAATCAAGACCAGCAGGTTAAAAGAGGTCATTCTACTTGTCGTCTATTCCACTCCTGTGAGATCCCACCTGAGTACAGCATCCTGCTCTGAGGTCCTCAGCACAGGAAAACATTGACCAGTTGGAGTGACTCCAGAGGAGGACTATGAAGATGCTCAGGCAGCTACAACACCTCTCCCATGAAGACAGCTCCCTATGATGGAGCTGGCGTTGTTAAGCCTGGAGAAGAGAAGGCTCTGGTGAGACCTCACAGCAGCCTTCCAAAGGGAGCTACAAGAGAGCTGGAGAGGGACTTTTTACAAACACATGTAAGAGATAGGACAAGGGTTGGTGACTTTAAACTGAAAGTGGAAAGGTTTGGATTAGATATTGGAAAGAAATTTTTCTCTGTGGGGGTGGTGAGGCACTGGAACAGGTTGCCCAGAGAAGTTGTGGATGTCCTATCCCTGGAAATGTTCAAGGTCAGGTTGAGTGGGGCTCTGAAAAACCTGGGCTAGTGGAAGGTGTCCCTGACCAGGGCAGAGAATGGGAACTGGAACAACTTTAAGGTCTCTTCCAACCCAAATCATTCTATAATTCTATGAATCACTCCAGCATTGTAACATGCCTCTAATCAACAGATCAGGAGTGAATCTCCTAGACACACTGTTCTCTTACTTGGAGAAGAGGTTCTTGTGTCTATACCAGAGAAAGGTATTGTGCATTTCCTTTTTCTGTATCTCCAAAACCATAACTTCAAACAGTGAAATAGAAATACATCATAGCCACATATAAAATAATTTTTAAAGTCTCTTTTTCTTCCAAATATTTCAGTGATTTATGGATTTATACTAATCATACCCCTTTAGACTTTGGGATATCTAACTTGGGGTAAATATCAATATTTTAATACCACTGTCTATTAACAGGTTTGATACTGGTTACTTTAATGGAAGTGCTAGGAAAAATGAAGTAAAAAATTCTTTTTCTAGGAAAAAACATGCTCATACTAGAGGCATGTTATTCATATATGTATATATAAAATGGTAATCAGTATTGCTAATAGTTGAAGTCAGACCAAGAACAGACAACTACCCTCATTTCAGGTACATGTAAGAAGTGAATCTCCTGTCAAAGTCACAAGTCAATAGACATACAGGTCTGCTCAGGAGTGAAAAGTATTTGGGCGGAGGCCTTTTCTGGATGCTTTTCTAGATAAGTAACAGAGGAGGAAGATGAGAATAAAAGACGTGAAAGAAAAAAGGCACACAAAAAAAATCCCCAAATCACAGTAGATATATTTATGTTCTGTTTTCAAATATGCCCAGATAGTGAATATGAAAACATGGCTTCAGTATTGCTTCCATAGCAAAATAAGATACCACCTCTTAAGCATAGTTAGTGGTTCAGTGTACTGCTGACATGCTATTAGCTCAGCAATAGGCAGTTTGGATGCTCTCAGGCACACCTCCGTACTGTATCTGCAGGGTGCCTGCAAGCCTTTCTGAAATGATTTTAAAGGCTGCCTAGGAGCTGTCTGTATAAACTGGAGGCAAGAAGAGCTGGAAATATTCTGGCTTTTTCAAGACTCCACTTCAAGACTGATATTGACAAAGCCAAAGACTAGTAACATGATACTGAAAAAAACTCCAAAGCCCTCTAGTGAAAGCATTTGTGTTGGATGCTGATTGCCAGAGATTTGGTTTAAATTATAGGAGATTTTAAAAAAGAAAAAATATACGGAAAAAATAACCTGAAATGAAAGAAAATCTTCTTTTAAGGCAAATTGTTCAGATGCCAGTGAGGAAAAAAAAGTGTGCAAATACCAGTAAGAGTGGCAGATGTTTTGAGATACAATAAACACTTCTTAATGCCATCTCTCAAAAGCAATAAGCAGTAAAAATGTTTAACTGTTATAAGTAAACACTTCATCTGTCTTATAATATTCATATAGAGTAAATCTGTCTACAATTGTATGAGGAAAAAGAGCTACATTCTCAGCAAATTATGCACCTTCAGAGACATGCAGAGCCTACAACTTGGCAGTCAAGACATATTTTGTCTTTCCCCAGCTGTGCTCTTGCTTGTGGGTTAGCAGAAGACAAAGGGATAGCATTTTCTGTCTTGTGATTTTAAGGCATGTAATTAACCTGCTTCTATTTACTGCATACACAAGTGCTCCCGTGAGAGTGAACTGTGCTCCTTTGAGTAGCATAACAAATAAACAAAATGGACTGGCTGTTTAATCAAGTAATTGCCCTAACGATGCCCTCCTAGGCACAAACATTAGCGGTTTGGGAGAGAGCTTGAATGTTGTTGACTTTTGGTCATGTTACAAAGGCCATTTATTTATTCAGACTTTTTCTCAGAGAAGAGCTGAATGGACAGTTATTTCCTCTGATCATGGAAGAGAGTTTTTGATATTCTGGATAATTTGGTAATATTTTACCACTCTGTAGCTTTTTTTTTTCTTAATTCATTTAAAAAAAATAATATCTTTTGAGATGTATTCCAACTCACTCATCAAATCAAACAATGTTAAGACAAGTCTACATTTTTTTCCAAGTTTAAGAATTGAGTCTATAAATGAAATTACAAAGAAAAATTAAATATTAATTCAGTTAATTGCCTAATTTCAGATCAGTATTGTGTCTGAAGGGCTATATTTACAAGGAATTCACCGAGCCAACATAAATCCATAGCCAGCAATATTCAAAAGGAGAACTGAAATACTTAAAAAAAACCCCTAAAATCTCAACTTTGCTATTTGATTCTTGATTTTTTTTTCATACTGTCTTTCTGTCCAAGCTTTGGTCTTCCTCGACAATTTTTTAAACAGCTATAATCATAAAGTAGCAGTCCTCAGCAATTACTCACCCATTACATTTTCCCAACAGAAAAGTAAATCCAGAGAAATTCTTTACACTAGCATTATAAACACCATCTTCAAGTCTGAAGATTGAAACTGGGTTTTTATGGCATATAACTAAAAACTAGCAGATGGCTAATGAATGAAGGGGCAGCTTACCAAAACAGCCACCAAACTGCGCCCCCATATAACCTGGTACTCCCGTGTATTGCCTGTGTCCTGGCTGTTGCTGTATTGTCTACATCTGGGAGAAAGGTACAACATCCCATCATGCAAAGCTTATTAACTCCTTCACATTGCTAATGTCTTTCTAGTACACCTTTTGATTGCACTTGCACTTTCTGTATCTACAATAAATGGCTCCTAATCAATAGGTAATTCATCTGATTATTCATCAGCTCATGAAAAAAAAATGCTACTCTACTCTGGATATTATTTTTTATACATATTTTATATAACAGCTGTGAGATGAACAATCTTATCCCCAGAGTTGCTTCTCCTCAGACAGTCATTGTCATTTTCCTCTGATGATGTACTCCTCTTGCTGGAGTACATCAAGTCTACTCTTCCTCGGTTACACTTTAAATCTATTGATTTTAGGGGAAATGCGTGTATGCCCAAAGTGAGCAGTTCTGCTAACTGTCTGTGGGAAGCGGGCTGTACATCAGCAAGACGAGGCCATATAGCACCACCAGCTCCTAGTCACACTTTAACAATTTAATTTCTAACTACTGGAACGCAGCACCAAGGTGTTGCCCTCTCATCAGTTTTAATCCCTTAGGGCCTGGTTTGTGTTCCCTTTTAATCGCTGCAGCATTGTTTTCCAATGTGTAGCTGATTGTCTCTCAACTGACCGGTGATTTAGGACTGCATGATGGACCTGCATTCCTGGTAAATGGCTTAGCTAATGGTTCCTCCAACCATCCGGATACAGACACAGCTAGCAGAGCAAAGCCAAGAAAATGTTCAGGTTTTTTTTTAGTAGTGTGTTAATTTTTTAATGACACTGCTCATATTTGGGACTTATATAATTCATCATGGAATCTCATTATTCACAAGTGTATATGAAGGGAGTTATAAATATATACTGTCCTTAAATCCAGTGTGAGCATAACTCACAGTAAAGTGTCCAAAAATTTGATCTCATCAACATTTTTTGTCAGATAATGTGATACAAACAAAAAAATGCAAACCAGATGCTTGCCATTGTTTGCAGTCAGTTTAAAACAAATAAAACAAATTGAATAAAAACTTCCTGTAGCTTTTGTGAGTAGGGATTTTTTCCTGTGCACAGTCACACAGACTTTATTAGGGGAACAGTCATCGATATAAGGATTGAAGTTATGGTCTCTTCTGCTTATCCTTGGTGGCTGTCCAGCAGGGAATAAGCTTGGAATTTGTACTGCATTTGCTAAAAGTTTATGGATGAAGTCCAGTGGCCCTCTAGACATTCCCTCTCTTAACTGAAACATGTTGTAATGGCCAAGATTATGCATAAGCTGCTAATGAGGTCATATAACAGTTGCTCTGTTACTCTCAGATGTTACAGGAAGCACAGTTCATTCTGTCCTTTTTGTAATTCATTTCGTGATAGTTTTACAGTGAGGGCACTATGTCTGACAAAATTTCATGCAGGCATGGGAAAGTTATAAAAAATATAAACACCCTTTGTAGTAGAAAAACACAATACAGTGTCCTTCAGGCATAATATCTATTCTTTCTGTCAAGGAGACCTCATGTGTAAATAATAGGTATTTCATCACGCCTGTTTTTCTTAATTTGTATATATTTATGTCTATTTTAGTATGCGTTGACTGCTCCACTCCAGCAGGAACTCTTAAATGAAAACATCAAATCCAAATATCATATGAAAGTCTTTGCATGAGATGACACCTTTGTTTGTACTTCTCAGGGAGATGCTAAAAGAAGTGGGTGATTTTTACTGCTTATAATGGCGTTACTCCAGGGGATCAGAGGAGGTAGAAAGTTTTATTCTATTTTATTTTACTTTTTTTTTCCATAAAGGGGACTGCTAACTGATTTAACAAACCTACTGCTTTGTTCAACCACTTGGCACAAACTTCAAGGGTTTATTCCAGCTGCATCTGATCGATCCTTGTCACAAAGAATAGAGATAAAATAGACTTTCTTGTATTATGGGTGTCTGTTTTCTTTCATTTCTACTGGACTACACAAACCACTCTTCAAACTGGCTAGTTTTCAAGCATGAAAATAAAAGATGTGGGTTAATCTATGGGTAAAGTGCATTTTATTGGACCTAAGTGTTTTTGCTATACAAGCAAAACAAAAAGATCTAGCAAGAAAAATAAACAAGCATTTTCTTAAATGATCTTTACATGAGAATTCAGTATATCCAAGAGAAACTTTGTTTAGTTCCTTTTCCAAACACATTCCTTCGAAGTCACCAAAACTAAAGGTATTTGATTTGTGCCCAATATTCCCAGGATCAGAGGCCCAGCTGCAGTAATAATTTTTTACATATCTTCTCCTAAGACAAGCTAATCAGTCACATTCATTACTCTCACTTATGTTTTATGATGACATCTCAGAAGCCGTGTTGTACAGTTACACACTTGGGCTCACAACCATGCATAGGCAGTGCAAATTGGCACCACCTTATGCTTGCCAAGAAAAGGCACATTTGCATAGCATATATAAATTTATTTGCAGTCAACAAAGCAATACAATGAGGAGTGTCCACCCAGTTGAGTAAGACACTTGAAAGATATCTTTACAGGCAGAAGTTCATTTGCATGGGATATAAGGTGAAGAATTGTGTTATTATCTTAATTAAATCCATTTGCAGGACTGGACAGGATGTCCTGAAAGCAAATTCAGGAATTCAACTTAATTCTAACAGCCTCCAGGGGCAGTATTGAAGTCCAGACAAGGCAGAAGGGTACTGAGTGTGTCAGGACCTTTCAGGCAAAAGACTTCTCTGTCTTTTGTTCAGTAATTGCTCAGTTCTCTACGCCTCCCATATCACTACCCTCTTCTCATAATAGTCCTGGCTTCCTTTACTGGCCTATGTGTACTTCCTTCAATGTAGTGTTGTCTTCCCAGTGTAAGATTCCCACTTAGTCTACAATGATCTAGTAAATCCATATTTTTGTATCTCCTAAGATTAGTTTAATTGTTTTGGAACCAATAGGAATGGTACAATGTCAAAGTCCTTTTTTCACATTGATTTTAGTTACCTCGACTCAGTTTAAAGTGAGGGAGAAGAGATATAGGGATTTAATATGCAATAAAGAACACTGAGAAAAGAAGGTGGCAAGCACTAGATAGGATTAACATTTCTATTACTACTGTTCAGCGATAGATTTGAGGGTTCAACCTAAAACTAGCTTAAATAAAGGAGAGTACATTAAGTTCACTGGCTTGAGATCAGATTCTAAAACATAATCTTATTTTGCAGTCTACTGTTCTATCAAATTGAAAGAGTTCAAAAAACAAATCAACAGTGACTGAACATGAGGCATTGGTTCAGAAACACATAAAACTAAGATTTAAGAGATCTAAAAAAGTCTAAATGTTTTGTGCTAGCAAAATTTTTGTATTTACCTTTAGAGCATGGACAGCATTCTTAAATGTTGTTATTGATTATATGAAAAAGTGTTGTGCAGGTCCAATAATTTTTGAGGTGCCACAGATACCAGTAAAACATCTAACACGTTCTTTTTGATAGCTTATATCCACTTAAAACTATTATAGACCATTTATCACAAAATCTGAAAGTAGTTAATGTACTATACTATACAAGTACTGTACTGTTTACTGTAGAAGGGGAGATAATAAGATACAATGAATTCCCTACATCTAAAGTTACTTCATGAGATTAAATCCTACTACTAAAGATAGCCCTAAAAATTTCCTTTTCATCAAGCTACCAAATGTGATTTATTCAATGGGCATGTTCACGATGCTCTAATTTGTCTCAGATGTTTTCTCTGATTCTGGGGTAAGAATAAATTTCTGGAGGATACCTTACATTCTTCAAGAAAACAGCCTGGACAATTAAGTTGTGTTTTAGGAGTTTGAGACTAGCTTTGATCCACAGCTAGTGTGAGGAAACCCTAGTGTTTACAGTCTAACATCAAGAATTAAACGTTTCTGAATTACTGCTTTATGTCTGTTCACTTCAGAGTCACTGACAGTTAAAGGAAATAATTACATATAGCCGAACTGGAAAAGATGATAATTCTTGTTTTGATATTACTAGTTTTGGTTGTTGCTCTCTAGATGCTATTTATAACCTGTAATTTTTGCGTTTCTGTTCTGGTTATGCACACCTTCTTCCCGACAAAACCAGAATGCTTTGTTTCTGAGTCAAGTATTGAGATTAAGAAATGAAACCAATGGAAATTTCTAAGATAAAATTAATTTATTTTCAAATAACAGAAAAAAAAATCAAGAAATTACAACAGAAACCAGTAAGGTATGATTCAGTGATGAAGCTGTTATTCCTTCGCTGCAGAAATATACTGGGACAATTTAATAACACTTCAACTTGAGCTAATTTTTGTTTCTTGAAAATAATATAAGAACAAAATAATTTTAGCATAAATTTTGGCCCAGTTCTGCCAGGAATCTTTTTCTGAATCAGCACAAATTATGTCCTCAAGACCAGAAACTCATTATTCCAAATGACCTCAGTTTAGAGAAAAAAGTTAAACTTTGCAAGTGGGTCCTAGGTAAGTTACACTTAAAAAAATGCTCCAGTTGTACCTATTCATAATCAGAAAGACAATATGGATCAGATGATGTGAGTTTTTCTACTCTATTTTATTTAACAGTGGACGATAGACAGATGACAGAAAGGAATATTACGGTGTGGTGTAAGATGCCAGATTGCAATTTGTGACAGTAAGAAACATAAATCAATGGGGGCTGAATCCAAGGAGACACTGACAATGTGACACTTCCTCATCACTGCAAATAAATAGCCTCAACAAAAGACTGGCTATATTGCCCTTTGCCAAAATCCAAAAATATCTGGAGTTTAGGGCAAACTTTCTTAAAACAGAGATGCTCTGTTCTAAAAAGGACATGTAGGCAGTCTGAACTAACAACAGCGTTTGAGTCAGATTTAAAACACGTTGATGAAACCACGCATAGAGTGTTGTACTGTGCTGTCCCTATGCCTTGGATAATGCAAAATTTCAGTCTCTAAGCCTCTTAAATTTACAGCTTTCATGAGTTGTATACTGACTTTTAGAAGAAAAAAAGTATGAGAAATAGAAAATTTTAGGCAAGCAAGGTTCAAGCAAGATTTTTAGATTCTGTTTTTTCTTGTAAACATGTCTCTGATAATCTAATCTTTTACTTTAAATCCTGTAGATCCTTTGTTCTTCTACTGAATCTAAAGAAAAATGCATTGGCACAAAAAATAAAAGTTGTTGGCACTTATAGAAAAAAAATGGCAGTAGCCATTTTAAGTACTGATTAATTTATTATATGTAAAAGGCTTAAGCTGCCATTGCAGTAATTTTCTGTTTTACTCTCCAATAGAGTCATTTATGATAGGGATATTTCAGACATTCAGTGTAGATTGTTTTACAGTGTTCATCAGTTACTCTGGAGAAGTGAGCTCTGTGTATCTACTCCAAAGTCATCCATCACTAACCTTAAACACTTAAACATTTTGTAGAGAGACAAACATTGTATGAGTCCTAAAGCCCCACTTAAAAAGATAGGATCATTTAAGATGTGACAAGCACAGGGGAAATACAGGAAGCATGAGGGATCTGAGATTTCCAGATTCTACTAGATTACAAATGACAAAAAGAACAATTTGGAGAAAACTACAGGTAGATTAACTGTCCGTTCTTTGTTAAAATCCAAGACTTTCCTATACTACAGCAGTACATCACAATCAACTATTCATTTTTATCATTGTGAAGTTATGTAGTGATACAAGCTAAAAACCCCATAAAACATTTTTACTTGCATTCCTGTAGTGTCAAATTCTAATATCTATCCATGTGTCAAGTAAGCATTCACCTGCAGCCTACAATAGAGGCCTTCCCAGTCATCTATTTGGTGTTTTCACCCCCCCCTTTTTTATTTTTTCCTCTAACTTCATTTTGGCTAGCCTTTACATCTTCCAGGAAACTTGGGGATAAACAATTACAATGCCTAAAGCAATAAATGAGTCCTAGCAGTCTCTTTGTATTTTATATCTCAAAATGATAGAAGTTAATCTGGTATTATAACACTTCAGAATCCCCTCCCCTTGAGGTGTTAGATACTCAACTCTAATAAGCCATATAGTTCTGTTGCTAACAGGATTTTTCTCCTTTCTACTTCTCCAAGTCTTCTCCAAAACATACAGTGTACACTGCTCAAAATAACACTTGGATTCTGGTCCTTGAACTTCCAAGATTACTAACTCAGACATTTTGTTATTTTCACATTCTTTAGTGCAGATACAAAGATATTTGAGAACATTGCACTGCTAGATGACAGTCACTTTTATGAGCATAAAATCAGTATTTGAAAAGACTAGGTGGTTTACTAAATACATTTTAAAAATTTCTTTGGAGAGACTGAGTTTGATAAATTTTGCTTCCTTTTTCTTGAACGCTTTTCTTTCTGGGTATTTTTGCTTGTTTGTTTATTTTATATTGTTTTACAACACCTAACAAGTTCTGTACTTTTCTTCCCAAACACAACTAATAGCTGAAGCCAAGAATAGAAAAGAAACAGTAATTAATTTCTGTATAAAGATTAGATATGATAATTAATGTTTCCCCCTGAGGGAAAGGCATGTTTTCATAATCATCATAAACATCATTCTGTGGCCAGCTCACAATGTCAGAGTTCAGTAGATTCAGTTTTCATGGGATATTGCAGAAGATATTTCAGAAAATCTTAAATTGTGCTTTCATAAATCCTTTTTTGTATTTTCCTGATTATGTGTGTTTACTACCACATAGCACACACACAAAAAAAAAGGAATAAATGTCTGTAAGAACAGCTTATTCTCGGAATGGTAAATAGTTGAATAGTTTTTGTACTTTTTATAACTCAGTCAAAAAGTCTCTCTTTTGGAAAGTGAATTGCTCATACTTTTATTGCCATCTCACGGATATCAAAAAGAATGGAGTTATACAAAGTAATGTTATGCAGTGAGAGACAATGATTTATTAGGTGACTATGTATGAGAAACAGGAAATGATATAGCTTCGTAAATATCTGAGATTTTGTTCCCAGACTGAAACACTTTTGGAATTTTCTTTGGTTCTTACCCGCTGTTGCATCTAGTGATCAGCTAAAAGAAACCTTGAATCAGATGATAAACATAAATCTTAGTATTCATTAAGCTAAACAGAGATCATTATTATTGTGCAATTAGTTATGGAGTACAAATAATAAACAGAAAATCAAAGTCTGCACTTCATTTGAATTTGTGAGTGTCTTCCTATGGGTAATTTTTTGGGAACAATTTTATTTATCTGTGTTAGCTTGTGCTTCTGCATTTCATAGGGTTGTACATACACACAAAGCTATATACACGCACAAAGATCCCCACACACAGTAGGGACCTGCTTCTCTTTTTTTTTGTCTCACTCCATCTGCTATTTCCCACCTGAAGAAGCAAGCTTAGGAATAGCACCTTCTTTTCATCCTGGTGGTATATGTATATCCAATAGACTTCTAATGTCTTCTTTGGACTTTAGTAAAAAAAAGAATAGTTAAAACCACTCTCAGTGCCCCACTTATTAGTGAGATATTTAATTTGTTTTATTTGGCAAGCAGTTGACATTCTGAGCTTGCATGAAAGGTTGCTCACTGCAGCTGATTGGGTGAGCAAGAAAAAAACAAGAAAGCCTATTGTTTTCAAAATATTGGATAAAATACATATCAAACAATGTTTACTACAATATTAATTCTTTAGACTGAGGCATGCTTGAAATGGTTCTTTCAAGCTGTGATTAGGAAAGATGAGAAATTCAGAGAGGTAGGAGGAAAGAAGATACCTGTGAGCAATAGAAATACTATAAAGAGGACAGTAACATTTAAAATATAGCAGACTTACTGTGATGAAGAAACAGCTTGACAGAATAGCCAACAGAAAAAAGGTTGCCCTATCACATAATTTTCCATCCCTTTCCCATCACAAGGCAAAGGTGGGATGAGTAATTTCCAGGGAAAAAAAAAAAAAGAAAAAGTATTTTCTGATTTAAAAAAACCTAATTCATATTCCTGGCAGTTGCAACAAAAGCAAAGTTATGCAGTGGTCCATTGAGCAAGACCCGTGCTTCTAACTGTAGTTAATGTCAAATGCTGTCTGCAACAAAGGGCCTTGTGGTAGATAGACAGCTACCAAATAACATAGTTTTAGGAAAAAATTCACCCTGTAGACATTAGACTAAACTTCAGTGTCTGTTTTCAAGAAGAGGTTTTTCTAGTGGGTAGGTTTGTTTTTTCTCCATTCTTCTGCATTTAAGTTGGGAAGTCTTTAATCTATACTTCTCTTTTGAATTTTCCCTAGCTTTTTAGCTTAATGGTGACAATTTGACTTGTAGAAATGTCAAATTTGGTGTGTTTTTCTTATTTATTTTCAAAGGATCTTCCACGGAAATGGGGAACTCTCTTGGCTTTATCTGCCTTCATTTAGCAGTCCGTTATCCTGAATCTCTCCCACTGAGTCTGTCCTATTTTTCTCCTTTCTAAATAAAGTCTCAGGCAGTTTCTAGTACTTCTAATATGGAATTTTTTCTGCACCTCTGACACCTTTCATCAGGCACCTCTATCAATAGAGAATTAGGGAATTGGAAATTTAAACCAAGAGTAAATTTTTTGTTGGGTTCTTGCTTGTAAAATAAGGCAAAAATAATCCCAACTTGATCAAATATATACTTAACAATCTGTGTGCAGAATTTGTTGTTTGCTTATACTTTTATTTTCTATTTTGCCTTTTTTTCCTTCTGAATCCAACAGCATCTGCTGTCTCCATTTTCATGCAAAGTCCATCTTTGGGCAGAAAATACCAGGATAAAAACTAATCTCAGAGTATGAAATTTCTCTTCCTTTTTCTATTTTATTACTGCCATACTATCAGCAGCACTTGATAGGTGACATAGGTATTTTCTTTTTCTCTGTCACAAATATCACCTGGGAAGTCTGTACAGCCATTTGCTACTCCTCCTTTCCTACCCCTACTAGGTCTCTGCTCTACAGGAATATAGCTAGTAGATAACTGCTGTAGCATGTAATTTCCAAGTGGGACATGTATCGTCCGCTATCCCTGTAAAATTTCATTTCCTATCCTATTTCAGTTTTCTCTCATCCCACTCACGAAGGCTTAAAAACAAATGCTGTTATGAGCAGACTGGAATATGTTACTCTTTATTTTAATCAGCTCACACAAGACCAACAAAAGAAATTAAGTCATAAAAGTTAAACATAATCTCAATACCCAATCCAGGACTGAGTCTAAGTTTTTCTAAAACAGTAAGCAGGTTTTTCTTCAGCCTGGTTGCCTCATGGATCCAGCCAGTAATGCTAACTGAATACCACTCAGAAAATCTCAGCATGGCAACTTTATAAGAAGCGCAGTGCTAGCAATTTCCTTCAACATGAGTGACAGGAACCAAATCCTTGCAGCAAAATAAAGGTGGACACATTTCACGGCATAGAAAAGATTTTATATTTTGCCTAATGTCTGCCAAATCATCCAAAACAAAAAGAGGCAGCTGGCAAGACTTCAAAAGGAGGCTTGTGGATGAAGTAACTCAAGCTGCACTACTTTACCTGGCTAAGCTCTTGGAGACCAACATAGATAAAATGTATAGCTTTTGGGCCAGCCAGGAATCTCTTTCCAAAGCTACAGATGGAAAGTTGCCTGGTCATTGTAAAGTAACAAGGTATTCCAAGATGATAAAACAGTACATTGCCCTTTAATTTTGGATATGCATTTCCTTAAGAAATAAATGTGTGCTTTAGAGAAATATCTTAAGGGCAGAGCCTAATACAATTCTGCATCGATATTTCCTTGGTATAAGGGCTTGTTATTGATTTCTTGTGCATTATCTTCAAACTACAGTTATTTTTAAGCATTCAAACTTCTAGTATAAAAAAGCAAGTATCCACATAATGGACAGCAGAACTGACCAGTTCCTTCTCCTCGGTGCAAAATTTTGATATTTGATTATATTCTAGCTAAACGGAACCAAAAAGGCATGTCTGAGTGTTTTGAGCAAGGTTTAGTCACCAATGGACTAAGTGTGCTCCCAGGGAGGTATAGTGGTAAAATGTAAAATACCAGCTGGATCTGGTATCATTTATCCATATCCTATAGCTATGAAAAAGCGGAAACATCACTAAGATCAAGAAGAGAAAAAGAATAAATTGTGAACTCTAAATGCTTATAGTAGTTTGTCAATGTGGCCTATTGTTTGCAGCAGCACCTCAGGACAAGCAGAGATTTAGAGAAAGGAGCCTAAAGGTGATAGTATTCCAGCTTCAGTAATGGCATAGGATAGCGCATGGAACAGTTATTGGGAGAAGGAACAGATTCAGATTGAAGAGCACAGGAATGCTCAGGGGCTCTCATAAGGGTCATGTCAAAAAAACCTGCTAAAATCAAGGAAAACTTTACATCTACTTGACAGGTAGAGAGAACTAGTAGAAGAAATCAGAAGAAAATGTTTTGGAGCAGGAAGCAAGACGCAAAGCAACAGTTAGTGATAACAGCTGGCTACCTTAGAACAGCTGAAGGTAAATTCCAAGGCCATAGAAGTTACAGTAGCAATGTACAGATGCCTATAGATGCACACATGCCTAATGCAAACGTACACACACATACCTATATATGCACACACATTGCCTTTTTTTCTTATTGTCACCTGGGATCATATCAATAACAATGCAGGGATAATAATGAAAAGCCTCCACTTAGAAAGTCTGGAAATGCAGCCAGCTGTAGTTGATTTCTACTAGATGATATTTCTGTGGAAGAATGACAAGATGAAGCTATAGAAGCAGTTAATCTTATTTATAATTCTGCTGTGTCATATCTGCAATCTGCAAAATCCACCCAGAAGAGCATTGGAGTGAAATAACATATCACTTTCCATCATAAACTAGTGTAACCTCACCAAACACCAAATATATTTTAAACTTTGCTTCATTCTTATAAAGAATTTTGTCTTTCATTATGTTATGGTTACATACTCTAAATCCACCTGGAAAAATCAGATTCAGTATTTCCACTAGCTTTTTCCCCTGTCGAATATTCCATAATTACACTTAGAATTAACTAAAGATCATTTTAATCCATGAACCCGTTTTATGACAGGTAGGTAGGGAATGCAAGTTGAAGAGCAGCTTCAGTCATCAGGCTGGGGAGACTTTCACATATTTCCCATGTTTCTTAGGAATGGAATAAGCAAGGATCGCAAAATCTTGTCTTAAACTTGTGTCATACTCAATGTGATCTGTTATATTCAGCAGATTGATGACAGTATAGAACTAAATTATTTAAGTTTAGCAATAAATTGTCAAATTTTTGATCAGTTATTCTAAAAAAAACCAAAGTTTGCTGAAAAATAACTTTTTATTTGATAACCTTGCTTATAGGCTCTTTTAGTACTACATTAATTCAGCAATTCTATAGGATTATATGGCAGCATGAGCACGAGAAGATGGCCCGGCTGGTACTGAAACATAAAGTCATAAGAAAGGCTGTAAAAGATTTACAGTAGGAAAGGCTGCCATCAGGAGAGAACTCTACATGTGCTTCAACCAGTAGCAAAAGACAAAACGTGTCAAGATAGTTTGCATCTTTCCAATCAGGCTTGGAAGGGGGTTTGTTTCATTCAGTCCTTCCTCAGCTCCTCCTTCTGTCCAGCCCTACAGGCCCCAGTGACATAACTGAGACACATGAAAAGTCAAATGTGGGGGACATTGACTTGGGAGTATTTTGAAGTCCCTTAAATAGAGACTGAGTGCATGGACTCAGAATTTTTTGCAATGAAAATGAAAAATTCTGCATCTCTTAATAGGTTTTTTTAAGCACATTTTTTCTAGGGTTGGGAGAAGAGAGGGTTTCAAAAGCGATGCGGCCTTCTGCCAACAGCAGAGATGTGTTTCAGAGTCACAGGATGACCTGGTATGATATTGGGAAGTATTTGATGAAGCTCAAATAACTGTACTGCAGCAGGTGCTGTGGCTGGGACGAAGGCGTGACAGACGAGAGGTTTTGCACATGTGAGCCAAATCAGAATTGGAGAGTTACTGTTATTCATCACCAGTCTGTCAATGCTGAGGTGGGAAGAAAAAAAGGTAATATGAGATATTTTCACTCAACAGTGTGGGATGTCCTCTGGAGTGTTTTTGGAACAGGTCAAAATTCATATAACTAAAACTGTCACGATTAAAACTGTCACAATTATGTGATTAACTTCTAGCCAAAAACATCCACAGAAAATAATTAAAGAATAAACTATTTACATGTTCAGAATGAAAGATGCCTTGCATATATGGTTTATACTTTATTTATTATGCTTTAATCAGCATCATCTTATGTTTACTAGAAAAATCATACAAATATGTCTGAAAGACTTCCAAGCTATGTTTGTCTTTTAGCTGTAGAAAGTGAGGAAGGTTTAGAACTGCTTTGTCAAAGCAGGAAAGATTAGAAAGTCTAAGAGTGGCTTGAGTTCCTTTCAAATGAGTTTCTTTTTATCCACACTGAACTTTTTACAAAGTATTGCTTTCATTCACAATGGGGATCATGGTTCATACTGGATATATTCTAAACACCTCTAGTCTTTTTCTGTATGCTGTCCCCAAAATTAAGAGGCTCACTGAAGTACCAGCAGTGTTAAACTGATGTAGATGGAAAATCAAGCTGCTGGCCATGTAAGGACGATACAAACAGTCAAGGCAATGCCACGGATAAATATTGTACTAAATGAACTGCATGTTAGTTACATATGCGTCTTTCAGAATAAGTGTTTTTCAGAAAGGTTTAGCCAGCTGAAGAACAATGATCCTTCCAAAGTCCTGTAAGTCAGGAAATAGTTGTAGTTCAATTTCCCTCCCAAGGTATCAGAGGAAAACCTTGTCTGTAGGAGCTAGAGAAGGAAACTATTTCTTTGTTTTACAGATGGTGTTTGCTGAAGTATATTGGTCCCTAGCTCAGGGAAATTTTTCTGTCTTATTTTTGGACAGCAATAATTTATTTTGCTGTTATAAAAGTCCAACCTTCATGAAAGAGGTACTGCTCACTACTTATAGCAACAACTCTACTAATAAGCCTGATACCGGCAAAAGTTTTCTGTGAGAGAATGACTATTGAAACTTTGATCTCCACTGGAGGCTCCAAAAACAAACTCCTCGGGTTTCAAATTTACTGGCAGTCTGACACATCACTACCATAAACACTAGGGCAAAAAGAAAGAATTTTTTTGGTATGTCTGCATATAGAAGGATATTAATTATAAATAATGAGTTGTGACTGCCTGCAGAGCAGCTGTGGTTCTTTTAATGAGTACTGTCTTCCAATGGCTGAAATAAAATGCCAAGACTGGTTGATATTTGCAACTGGAAAAGCTATATAAGCTATTTGCAAAATCAAATCAATTGTAAAAATATATTTGCTAAATGTTTCTGCCTTCTATAGTGCAGCTGTACACAGAATTCCTTAGTAAAACATCTATCCTCATGACTGGTATAACCTCCCAGAAGTAATGTGCATGCCATTCACTTGGTTTAGAGTTAGCTTTGGTTTAGAGTTCTCTCTTCCGAAGCTTGAGAATGTCATTGTCCTTTCAATAAAGACAAACCCAACCATATCAACCACGTTGATGTTTTCTACGATATTCATTAGAAGGTGGTAGACCTTGTACTTTACCAAGGGATTTTCCCAAGGGCGATATGAAGATATAAGGACAAACAGATTTCTAAAACAAATCTCTTTCAACAATCTAAAATTTCGCTCAGACCAAACAAACGCATATAAAATCATATAATTTTAGGCAAGTTGCCATATTCCTGCAAAATTTCAGCAAGCCTCATCACTGGCGCCTTAGAAATAAAATGAGCAAACAAGGTTACAGAGTGACTTTGGCAGCGCTGCGGGTGCCGGGCAGGGCTTCACGGGGATCTCCGCTGCGGGCAGGGGCAGCCGGGGCCGGGCCGGGGCTCGGATGGGGCTCGGCCGGGGCTCAGCCTGGGCTCGGCCGGGGCTCGGTCAGGGCTCGGTCGGGGCTCAGCCTCGGCTCGGCCGGGGCTCGGCCTGGGCTCAGCCTGGGCTCGGCCGGGGCTCGGCCGGGGCTCGGTCAGGGCTCGGCCGGGCCCCGCGCAGCCTTTCTGGGGCCCGCGGGGTGGGTGCCCAGCGCCCTCCCGGCTCCGCTTCTCCGCCGCGGACCCGCGGCATCTCCCGGGTCTGCGGCGCCGCCGCGATCCTCCCCCGCTCCCCGCCGCCCTTCCCGGCTCCAGGCTCCCGCCTCCGCATCCCGCCCGCCGCGCGGGGAGTCCGCCGGGTCCCTCCCCAGCCCCCCCCGCGGG